>RJWT010027135.1:0-15592 GCA_004365215.1 Cuniculus paca | reverse complement strand
ACCTGTATATTTCTAAAAAGACTGGATCTTATCCAACTCTTTGCTTCTAGCTGTCTTTCTCTGATAGTTCTTTGCATAGGCAAGCAACAGGGTAGTAAAAGTCCATCTTCACATTCACCCCATTTGTAATGCTGGCAGAAAGGACTTCCTGTTAGTGCTGCGTAGCAGTTTCTGCTTCTCTGAAGATCTCTGCTAATCTTAATGTTGGCCAAGAGAGATAGGTGTGTTTCATGGCTCCACTGATGCTACAGAAGATGGCTTAGTTATTATAGTGCTTTATGGCTTGTGTGTAAAGCCTCATGCAGTCATAGGTGGGGCTTTTTCAGAGGTGGCTGGATCTAGGGTATGTGATGCTGCAATTAAATGTATGATGCTAGGATTAAGGATATGTGATTCCTAAATTAGTTTACTGATTGTTTGGCACAATTCTGGATTTGGATAATGGGGAGTTCAGCTAGAAGGGATAAAAAGGAGAGCCAGGTTGCTTCTGTGACTGTTTCAGTACTTCACTGCTTTGCTGCCTTTGGCCTGTCATGAACCGTTTCTCTTCTGTGATGCCCCTCTGCCATACTTTGGAGCCAGGTAGCTATGAATTGAAACCTCTAAAACCGTAAACTGAAATAAACCTTTCCTCCTTTAATTTTGGGTGTTAGTTATTTTGTCTCAGCAACAAAAAAAGTAGTTAAGACGGTGCAGTGTTGAAAGTCTTGGCTCTAGCATTTGTCTTGCTAGTTTGTCTATTTCCTGATTGATGTTTTGGGTAAGAGACCAAATTTTTTTTAGGACTTTTTTGTGTTCCATTGCTGTTTCTGGGTTTCTGAATTCTTCAGTTCTAATTGGGGATTATGTGATGGAGAAAATAATCCCAGAAAGCTCTCAATTACATCTTTTTTGGTTGTTGTTGTTCAGATTTTACACCCTAGTTTGTCTTATTTTCTTTATCTTTTGTGGTCTGTAGTATCACCTTTCATGTCCAGGGATTTTAGTTGTATTCAGTGTTTATAAGTAAAGTATGTGTGTTTACTCCTTTCCTAGAAGCAGGAATTCCTTAAGATCCGCACCTCAGTACCCAGAGTCTTTACACAGAGCTACATCTTCAGCTCTTTTTATTTTTTTTTTGAGACAGGTACTTACCAAGACTGGGTTGAGCTTTCAGTTTTCCTGTCTCTGCATCCCAGAGTCCTGGGATTATAGGAATGAGCCCCCATGCCAGGCTCTTGAATGGTATAATATTTCTAAGTGTTTGCATCACACAGGGCCTGATTATAAGTGCTCAGTGGAGGGTAATCATTGTCTTTCATTGCCTTCTTTATTGTTCCAAATTGAAATGTCAGTCACACTTTGTTAAAATGTGCTAGAAGTACCTCCATTATATGTATAACCTGCTTTATATAAATTGTATCATCAATCACATATACTTTTGCATCTTCATACTCCTTTATTGTTATCCCTTTCAGATACAGATCCTTAGAAGCAATACCATATTTGCAATTTTTTTCCCCAAGCAATTTTGGGAATGCATTTTTATAATATGATTGTAATTATTCATTCTAGTTTTATTGGAAAAAATGTTAGCCATGTCAGTCAGAAAAAGGATAGTGGAGGCAATAGGCTTTTTCTTGAGCCATTGATTGTAGTGAGGTCTTGAATTAGAGGAATGTCTGTCTGTCTGTCTGTCTGCCTATCTATCTTATCATTTGTGTAGACAATGACTTACTATGTAGCCAAGCCTGACCTTGAAATTACTGCGTAGCCCAAACTGGCCTCAGATTCCTTCTGCCTCAGCATCCCAGAGTGCCTTGAATACAGGTTTGCCACCTCCATGCTTGGCTTAGACTATGCTTTTTTGGTTTGATAAGAGGTCCATGTAAAAAACTACTGTGAGATTGTTTTAAATATTATTGTGTCCTAACGCCCGGGATCCTTGGAACCTTGCGGCTTATATCTCTATAAGTTTAAAGTATGAACTCTAAACTCAGCCTTTAGCTTTAGAGTTAATTTAAAATTGATTTACACTCTGTTTGGAAATCCACATGATCATGAGTACTATACAGTTTAAGTTAGTAATATTTTATTGTGTTCTTCCGTTAGAAAAAAAGCAATAAATTTTTATTATAAAACCAATTGGAAAATTCAGAAGAAATTCAAGCTAAATTAAATGTGTGCCTGTGAATTCCTTTATTCTCATTTGATGGGCAGAGGAATTTGACAGGGCAGAACTTTGTTTCTACCATAGTTATTTGTTAGTTGGTAGAAGAGCATTTCCCCTCTCTGCCTCAATTCCTTCCTCTTGCCTCTGTTCTCTCTTGTAGTACTAGATGTTGTTCAGAGGTATACTGTGCTATTGAGCTACATTTCTTGTTCTTTTAGGTTTTGAGACAGGGTCACAATAAATTGCCCAGAATGGCCTCTAACCACAGTCTTTTGGCCTTGGCCTCCCAAGTAGATGACATTACAGGGGTGCACCACTTTTGAGAGTGCAATGTTTGATCTTTTGAGACAAGAAAGGACTTAATTTTTTGACTGAGCTGCAGTGCAGAATTTTTAATTGTTCTTAAAGTGGAATCATTTCTGTGTGAAGATCGTTTACAGTTGGAGTTTTCATTGTTGTTTTTGAGACAGGGTTTCTCTATGTAGTTCAGGCTAGCCTAGAATTCGCTTTGTAGCCCAGGCTGACCTCAAACTCACAGCCGTCCTCCTGCTGCGCCACCACACCCAGTTCGTTTATAGTTTTAACAGCTCAAATAAAAACTTTTAATAATATGCAACTCCCCAGAAGTTTTAAGGACTTCATCTGCCTTGGAAGGATTTCAATTACAGTCATTTTTTTCAAGTAAGTATAAAGAGGTAAATAGTTTCAAATGTTAAATTTGAAGACTTCATTATTACTAGTGTGCTTTGGAAGTAAAAATGATGCAGCAGATCTAAATCAAGGACTTGATTCCAGGTTACTTCTTGAGAGTATGAGGAGGACTGCAGTCAGCAGTTGAGCCTCTTGATATTGAAGAGCACACAGTACATCAAATGTGGCTTTCATGAAGCCTTGCTACCCTTGTGTGCCCCTGAGTGCAGTGTGGTATTGTTTCAACAGGCTATAATAGCTCCCTGTTGAAGGGCTACCTGCTATACAGTTACAGCAGAAGAGGAATATTGACCTATGTTGGCTTGTTTCAGATGCTGTTTTGGTCTTTTTGCGTTTGTTTATAGCATTTGGTGTAACCATATATATATATGTATTTTGAATAAATTAGAAAAAGAATTAATGATTTGACTTCCTAAATTGGAGATTTTTGCTCTGCACACATCAAGCTAAGTTTCTATCCCTTGTCTTTCCAAAAGGTATCACCAAGCTGCCTTACCCACCAGCAGCCTTTTAAAACTCATTATTCTCTCTGTTTCTCTAGAATGTGATTATGTACTCTTAGACTATCCTGGAAGACTCTAAGATCCTGTGGACAGAGCAGGATAGATAGTTCAGTGTTACAGAAGGGCTAAAGAACTCAAAGTTACAAGAGGGATTTTTGCAGCCTTTCTTTACTTTAGTTGATAGATCTGACCTATAGATACTGATATGAAAGACATTCAAATTCCATTCAGTTTACTTCTTAGGCCGATGCAGATCACATTATAAACTTTATATTTGTTGCTTTTTGTTACAATAAATACTTCTTATCTGATACTGTTTTATCATGCATTTATATGTTGGACCAGGTTAAAAGAAAAAATATATATATATACATAACTTTATTGTATGATGATACACATTCTTTCATCAACCTTTTGTTGTAGAGCAGTAGTTTACCTCTTTGGCTGCATATTAGGACTGCCTTGGGAGTTTTAAAAATATTGCTGTCCAAAAGCAACCACAGGCATTCTGGTTCAGTTGGTCTGAGTTGCATCCTTGTCATCAAGTTTTTTTCAGAGATCCCAGAAGTTTACAGTATGCAGTGATTGCTGGCTTGGAAAGGTTCTGTTGATCTGCATTGCAGTTCTTCTATAAACTACATCCGCTGGGGATTTAGCTCAGCTAGGGATTTAGTTCAGCAGTGTAAGTGCCTGCCTGGCAAGCACAAGGTTGTGAGTTTGATCCCTGGTGCCGCCAGAAAAAAACTACATCCATAACACATAGATAATTGATCATGAGGGTTTATTAAATACAATACCATTGTTTAGACATATGTGAATAATTTATGATACGATTTTTTAAGGCACAAATAAGGAGACAAAGAAAGAAAAAGAGGCCTTTATTGCAGGCATGGGATGGCCACAGAACAGAGGCAAGGGAAGGCAAGGACTTTTATTGGGTTAGTTGAGGGGGGCGTGTTTTGGTTTGACATACATGTCCTGTTAGTAACTGGTTGGCCTGTACTTAGGTGCACGCGAGACTTGTGACAGGAAGCTGGTTTGGGGCTGAGGGGAAAAGAAGAAGGAAGTCAGATAAGTTGTTGTTTGGGGTCCTTTCACCATCCTGGACCACCTCCATGATGACTTGGCAAAAGTGCACATGGGGAAAACCCGTCAATTCCAGTTAAGATTCCCTTTCACAGTGTTATATAGTTTTTTCATATTTAATTAAATAACATTTAAAAGGAACTTCCTTCATTAAAGTTTTAGTGTGCTTAGCTTAATTTTCATATAATTTTCACTTGGATTTTGTACTCATTGCTGGTTTACATACAGTTGATTAAGTCTGTATTTTCCATGATAAATAAATATCTATCATACACAGATTTGGAGTAGTATACTATGGTGCACTGGTAATCTAGCTGGTCAATCGAGTGATAATCAATTAAAAGAACTTTTATTGTAAAACATAGGTTCTAGCCTTGATTTTTAAGCCAGTTGATAGTCACACAAAACAAGGTAGAGTATATTTCCTTAGTTTTCTTAGTTCATACTTAATTTCTAATTCAGGACTTGAGATTAACTAATGTCTGACGTTAGGACTTAACACACAAGTGTCGTTAGTATAATTACTATTATCTCATGAATTAGGACAGTTTACTGCTTATGATTTTTATATCCAAAGGGGAGGATCTAGATCACGTTCATTATGAATGTTCTGTATATGCCCTCAGTGCTTATTAAAGGTCTTGAATTCAGTATGGTATTTGAAAGTGACACAACTTCAAATACATGCCACACTAAATTTGTGAATAAACTATGAAATAGCTTAAGACTGAAATTCAGGTGTGAGTAAGTGTTATTTCCTCTTAATAGAGCATTAGTAGGTCCTTAACAGACAGCGAGATTAGTTAGGTCAGTCAACATGTATTTCTGTCTGTATGTGCATACCTTGAGTTAGTTATTCGTTCTCATTTGTTTATGGCTGTTGATTTTACACTCATCTTTTACTACCTATTTTTTTGTTAATCTTGTTAATATCTATTTGTTTTGTCTTATATTCAGATTGTGATTTAAAGACAAGGAATCTCATCCTACTGTGGTACAGTGTCTATAACACAATGCAATTTTCATAATATGCTATCTGAATTAAATTTATGAGATTACTCATTGGAAATGGGCCTTAGGAGAGCTGCTTCTAAGAATATTTTTCTTTGCTTTCTTCCCTGGGAGGGTGTGCAGTATAAACAGCTGAGTGCAAGTATCCTGGTCTGTGCTTTTTCTTTCTAAACTGCTCTGTTAAGATTATCTTTCAGGAAAGCTGAGCAGCTTAGCACAGTGAATACTAAAGGGAATGCATTCCTTTCCTCTCAGGGGATTTAAGTAGTGTTTAACATCACTATAAAATCCTCAGCTGAGGCTTTCTCTAGTGTAGAATTTGTCTAAGAAAGATTAAAAGAACAAGGAAGTCTTCTGTGTGCTGTTGCTTTTTCTTTTCTTTCCCATCTCCTGCTCTAGGCTATCTGCAAAAATGGAGCATTTTCTTTGGACCTCTGGGACGTGTATATTTTGTATGTGTCTATCTTAGAGAAAACTAAAAGGCAAAAGCAAAGCATTGCTTACCAGTGGGACCCATCAGCCACAAGTGAAATGAAGAAATACTGCATGAAAGAGTCTGCTTCCGTCCACCTGCACTTTTTACACTCAGTGAATCAAACAAGGTGCCAGAGAGAAAGCATCAGGCTTGGCATGTGGTAAAGCAGTGACTTGACCATTCGCTTAACAGGTAGAAAACTAAGGTAACAGAAATTGAGGGCTTCAGAGAGGATTTTGCTATACTTTGGGTACTTTGTTCAGAATCTTTCTTGTTAAATGTTTGATAGCTTCATTATAGTGACTGTCATTCAGCAAGAGTAAGAGAAGACATTTTAATAAATGGTCAAGTTTTATAGTGGTAAGAGAAGATTTAAAAGAGTTTTGGAATTGAAGGACTGTTCATTCAGTTCAGTCCCTTCAATGTGCAGTTGAAAACAGGAATCCCAGATTCACATTTAGAGTTAGTAGCCAGAAATGAGACCTTAGCTATGAAGTACATACATGCTCCTGGAAGCTAATGGTATAGTCAGAGTTGAATTTTTTCTTCCATTAGGTATTAGCTTTTTCTTTATTAAAAGTAAAGCTGCTTTCCTACCTTTAGAAAGAGTTCTAATATTTGTATATTCCTTTTCAGGAGTGCTTACCCTTATTTACATTTTATCATTAGCTGTATATACTTTTATATTTTCCATTTTTCATATGTCATTCTAATTTTTTATGTAGCAATTGTCACAATTGTGGCTTTTCATTATAATTTACTAAATTAGTCTCTTCTTGATGGGCACTGACATAACTTGAGTTTTTTTTTTTTTTTTGTTAAACCTTGATCATAAAGGGAAAAGCTTTAGCAAGCTTCATGGTGTATATAGTATTTCATTTTCTTGTGATTTTTGCCCCATCACTTAAATTCTGACTTGAAGCAATGGAATGGACTTTGTAGCCCACTAGGATTTGAAAGAACATACTCTTGGAGGGTTGTGTGGCTTGAAATATGCTTGATAAATCAAAACACAAACCTCTGCTAATCTTTGTGTCAGAAAAGATGAATCTTAATGTAAGACTTTATGTTTCCTGTTTCTACTGAGAAACATAAAAAGCATTTTTATTAGTATTGAAATAGGGAAAATAAGTATAACTCTCAACCTGCTAGACATCAGATATGCTGAGTTTGTGTTTCCCCAAATCAAAGAATGAATTCTAGGGAACAGTGGAGATTGAATAGGAAAAATTTATTGAAAGAGATAGTTCCTGAGACATAGGAAGGGACCTGAAAGGTTATCAGTGAGCCCACTTCTCAAAGAAAGTTGTGTAGAGCATAATCACGAGGTGGGTCCAAAATCAGAGGATGGGCACAATGTGGGTATCAAACAATAAGATTATAAGTGTAGGCATTTAGGTAATATTGATCCAGTAGGGAACTAGGTCATGTAGCAAGTGCACATGGAATAAACAAAGACTTTTTAAAGAAGGGATGGATCAGGAACTCTTGCTCACCCACTGGGATGACTGATGTCTATCTAGACTTTATTGGACCAGGCAATACCAATTATAGTATATTGTTTATCCCTTGGAGGAGACGTGTAGCCCTGGTCATTTCGTTCTGCATCCTAGGGCAGTTTGAACAACCCTTGTTGGTAGGAGATGTCCCCTTCTACTCTTGATTATTCCAAATTGTCTTTTTCAGAAACCCCATTATTTTAGTGCATACCATTTTTCTAATCATCCATGGCCTCAGTAGATAAGCAGTCTTTGGCGGGTGGGTTGGTAGCACTGGACAGTCTCTGTGGGTATGCCATTATTCTGAGAACTTCTTTATTGCATCAGAATCTGGAGGTGATTAAGAATAATGGCTGGGCAGTGATTTAAGGTTTGGAAAGGATTTTGTTGGCAATTTTTTGAAGAAGAGAAACTGATGATAAAAGAAAAAAGCTATTTTTTATTTACCTTTGTTTCTGAAACCATTGAGGTCTCTAAGTATAGTGTGAGCAGTAAAGAGAGTGTGCTGTGTTTAATGTTGTTTACCTTCCCCTGCTGTCCGCCTGTGTCCAGTGTCTTAATACTGTTCCAGAGTTATGAAAGTGCATCTAGCAGCTCTGTGGCTCCATCACTCTTTGCAGTGTCTTGAATACATGAACTTTTATTAGTTCTGAAAATAGAACTGAAAATATGAACAATGGATTGGCTATAGGATTTGCTGGTTTTCGTTTTGATGATAACCTTGTGTTCTGTATGTATCAGCCAGTATGATCTGTCACAGATTTCATTGTAACCATTTCATGCTTAAACTACTAGAGGGCTCCTTATTGCATTGTGGAGGAGGAGGAGAGAACCAAGAGAATGGGAAATGAGGGAAGGAGTTGGAAGTGGGTGGGCATTTGACAAAATGTTAGTGGATTTTGTTTGAAAATGATTAAGAGATTCAGGAATTCTAATTTAAAGTTTTGGGCATTCATCATACTCTTCACTTTTCTTGGGCTAGAATGGTTGTGAAATAAAATGTCAAGAAAAAGTATAATAAAGAGCCAAGTTTGTATTTCCTTTTTTGGGAGGGGTTGGGTACTGGGAATTGAACTCATGATATCAAGCTTGCCAGGCAGATGCTTGTGCCACTGATCTCTGGCCCCTGAAAGAGCCAAGTTTGGAAAAAAACAATACTATTGAAAAGTATTTCGCCACTTCAAAATTCTGTAAATTATTATTATTTATACACTAAGACCAATGTCTATCCCTGTTTAAATAGAGTGATATTGAAATAGTTTTTAAATAATACATTAGGTTTTATTTATGAAAGCTATTCTAAAAGGGTTCTCTGTGAAGAAATAACCTTTTTGTATATTTGCTGCCTTTGTATATTTGCTGGCTTCAGGGACTTGGTAAGGGCTTCTTTTGCCATTAATTACTTAAATAATTAATTGAGCGCTAGAGTGCGAACTCTTGGCTTCATACATGCTAGGTAACTGTTCAACACTGAGCTATATTCCCAGATGTTAAGTACCCCTTGAAAGGTTGATGTAGTACATGTAATGGCAGAAAGAACATTGCCCTCTTTATGGAGTTGCAGGGGGTTGTTGTTACCCAGAAAATGAAGTGTATTTTCTGATAGTCTTGTCTTTGTGATCCAGATTCTTCCATGAAACAATTAGGCTATTCAACAAGATGAGTTTAGAATTTTTCTAGCTCAGACATCCCTTTGTTTGTAAAGGGGATCTTGAGTCTGTAATTCAACCAAGACTGCATAACTGGCTGGTGCTGGAGCTGGAATTTAGTGTTAGTTTTTCTTGCCTCTGCAGTGTATCACATAGTAATTTAAGTACTACAGCAAGCATCTCAGATATTTTGTACATATATCTGCAAGAATAGATAATATTTAACACCAGGTGTCAAGTATCACTGGTTAAATAATATATTTTACATGCCTTACTATAAATTATAAACTTCTCAAGGGCAGGATTCTGTTTGATTTGTGCATTGCTATTTTCCTGGTACCTAGAACATTGTGTGGAAGATGAAATGGACCCACTAAACATTTAATGAATAAATTGATGTATGAGAACAGAGTAAAAAAATAGATTAATAACTGTCCGTGTTGCAAAAATATTTAGGGGTAATAATCTGCTAGAATACCATAATCTCTCTAACTAGCTGATACTGTAAACTGAAATGAAAGATATTTGCTTTCTGTTTAATTTCCATTACTGTGGGAGTGGTAATATATTAAGCTGTCTCAGGTGTAAATGATGTGAATGATTTCAACAGTCCCTTTCTAGGAGCTTTTTAAAATTTTAATTTTTTTTTTTCTGGAAATTGAAACCAAGGAGTTAACCATGAGGTGCACCTAGCCCTGTAAATGCTTCTGGTTTTTTGGTTTTGGTTTTTTTTTTTTTTTATAAAGAGCTGGGTAGAGTACACATAAGCAGAAGAGAATAATGTTGGGAAAGGGATGAGAACTGCAGCATAAGGCTCTCAATGGTAGAGTGCTAAACTAGCCTGCAGGAGTCTTGGGGTGAGTCCCCAGCACTGAAGGGAGGAGGAGAAGGGGGAAGGGAGCACAAGGAGTTGAGACAAGGGGAGGAGGGGAAAAGGAAAAAGGGAGAGAAAAAGTGAGAGAGGGAGGAAGGAGAAAGGAAAAAACTTGAGTTTAGTGACAATGTTCAACACTGTGTAGCATTCAGGTAAAGTTTTAGGAGAGTCAGCTGTTGCTTTCTGGGCGAATTGTTGGCTTCATGGTTCAAAATGCAAAACATATGGTTCAAAATGCAAAAATTATGTGCAGTTTCTGTTATGTCAATTTTTATTGTTTGTCAGTTATGCTTTGGTAAAGCTGTTAAGAAAATACAGGAATCTGCTATTTTGTGAACCAGATTAGTTAATTGTGTGTAAAGTTCTAGTTTATACTGAAGTTCGTTGACGTCATGGATCTAAAATGAAAATCTGCATTCTTTAGAATAGCTATTAGAAAACAGTTCTAATAGTATACTGTCTACTGCATTATAATTATGCAGTATTTAGTGTGTGTGATGAGAACAAAGGAAAGAGAGGAAGGGGTTTGTGTGTGTGTGTGTGTGTGCACGCACCTGTGCATGTGCACCTAGTCATTTAAATTGTGAGTGCAGCCAAGCTTATGGTTCTTTAAATTGTTTATTTTTATTTTGAGGCTTTAGATGATTTCCTTAATAGTTGTTACTACCTTTCAGATAGGTGCAACTGGACATGGGGGAAAAGTGTAAATCCGTTTTCATTTTGGAAGGAAAGTAATTTGCAATCACAGCAATACAAAGTTGTAGTCTAAATTTGTACATGCAGCTTTACCATCTGTGCTTCAGTTTCCTTATCTGTAAAGTAGGCCTACACATGTGTACTTCATTGGGTTGGCTAGTGAGAATTATGGATGTAATCTGTGAAAAGGAGTTTAGATACATGGAAGTAGTGCCTCACACAAAGTAGGTATCCATGGTAATGTTAACTCTCAAGGCAGGTGGCCATATTTCTGTAGATTGAGAGAGGCTGAGAAAGTGGATTTAATCTGTAGTCAGTAGAGGAAATACTATATGCATAGGGGGAAAGGAGAATATCTTTTAAGAAGGATATGAAATACTTGGTTTAGTCATGTGAAAGTCAGTCATTAACTAATGAAAATGAAATTGTCTAGAAATTGAAGCAGAGACCAGGAAAACCTGAAAACTTCCACAGAGGTCTGTCTTGATCTTCCAGTGGAGTAAGAACAGGAACCTCTTTTTCTTCTATTTCTCTTCACTGCATATAAAAGTATAATTTTATTTGTGTACTAAGTTAAATAATTTGAGATTTAGAGAGGCAAACTAAGGTGACACAGTGTAGGAAAGCATGTCAGAAAAGTAGCATAGAAGACAGATCTGGGGCACAGCAGTGTGAATTAAGCATTTTATTTATCCTTTGGGCCTTCCTGAAATGGGCTGTGATCTGCAGGATTTCCTCATCTATCCAGATGTTCTGTCAAAATGAGGAACAGCTCACTGTAAGAAAATTAATCTGATCAAAACAGAGGAATGAGCTTGTTGTCATATCCCAAGTGGATCCACCAATAGGTCGCCCTTGGACGAGAACCTCTGTGAACTATTAAAGGAAAGAGACTTTCGTTAACACATGAAAAACGTTGATATGTTGTTTATGACATAACAGCAGGATGAAAGTGTAAAATTATTTCTATTATTTCAGTTGCATTTAGAGCAACTGAAATACAAGGAAATCAAACACTTGATGACATAATTTAAATTATTTGAAAGTTAAAAGTTAAAGTAGAACTAAGAAAAACATTGGGACTCACCTAATCTGATTCTTTAAAAATTTGGTAAAGAAAGCAGAGAGATGGGCATTTATTTTGCCCAAAATTACATTGCAAAGTACAGAATTTGCCTTGATGTCTGAGTACTTTATACTCTTAAGATATCTTTTCTCTTTATTTTAAATTAACTAGATATGTATCTGAGGTGGAATATACTTCCTCTGTAATGTGCCTGGTGTTTTTGTTTATCTGTGGTCTGTACATATTTATGTATGGGTTCACTTCAAATGAGAAGATAAATTAGGAATGCCAAGCATTGAAGCCTTTTTTAAAAAACCTCATGGTTGTGTACTTTTTTTGTTCTTTTAATCAGTATTGGTTTTACTCTTTTGACAGCCTTTGCATTGATAAACCCGTCTCTGTATCATGGCAGTTATGTTTCTGTGCAGTGGGAAAGAAGCATGAGATTGTAGCCCAGGAACTAATAGAGCTGTTTTGAGTGATAGCTGGTGGTTTCCTGGACGTTGATCTCATTCACAGATCTCTTGATCTGGGGATAAGGGATCATGAGTTCTTGCCCCAGCCCATGATCACAGCTATATTGTTCTTTCTGCTTTTGCGTGTATAACGTATGTTTATATGTTACCTATCGTTGCTGTCACAAGTATTAAAGAACTTACTATTAAGTTAGCATTAAAGATGTGAGAAGCAGGACTTAAGGGAAGTTTGAAGTGGTATAGTCAGTGCAAGAGCAAGATTTAAACTCAGATCTTCTAACATCTGTGTTCTTTCCAAAACAAGAATGTATACATCTGTGTTTTGGAAACTTTATAGGATGGCATGAATAAGAATGAAAAGCAAATGATATATAGTGACTGGTTAGGTCACGGGTGAGGGTTATCTTTTGCATAGTAACGGTAGAGCTGAGTGGAGGGGTAATCCACCATGTGTGCCTTCCAATGATATTTTGAACCATGACCCAGGAAGGCTCTGTGAAGGTAGTGATACTTGGGGAAAAGCAGGATGTTTCAAAAGAACTATAGTGGCTTTGGAGCTGTGGAATCAAATTAAAAAGAAAGTGTTGCGTAAATTGGGGCCACCTCTCTGCATTTTAGACCCAACTTAGAATTTTATTGGTTTAGGTGTTAAGAGTTGAGGCATAAATTGAGCTAACATTATCTGAACTTCAAAAACTGAATGCATTCAATAATCTTTGCCTGCTGTTCAGAATTACCTGCTCTGTATTGGCCACATGATGCAGAGACAAAGACAAGTGATACTCTCTCAACTCAACAATCCTGGGAAAGAACGAACTTGATTCTTACTGTTTAACAAAAATCATGCTGCCACTCCTCTGCAGTCTTACTCTTGGTTGGTCACATGGCCATTCTTAAATTTGTCATTTGAAACTGCTTAACTAGATTCTTGTCACAATTCCATCCTTTAGTAGGGTGACTCTCATGACCCTGTTATCACTCCCCAAACTGCTGGAGCCCCAAGATAGGCAGTTAATTTTTCAAAGGAGATGAGCTACTGTTAACGAAAGAATGAACATAAGATAGTAAGGAGGCAAAACCAGTAATGAGTTTTTAAATATATATATATATTGTGTGTGTGTCCTTATCGTTTTTTTGTTTCTTTGTTTTTTTATGCTGGAGGGAGGAGAAGACAAGTGATCTCTCTGAATGCCTAATGCAGAATAAAGTAGTGGCAATTTCCTCCTGGCAGAGTAAAATGTCAAACAAAACTTTGGACAGTAATGCTGAGAAAATCAAGACCTTTAAAGAACGGTATGGCATGTAGGGAAAATAGTGAAGCTAGTTTAGGCCTGAGGGAAATTTATCTTGTGGTGGTCACATCCATATCCCTGTGGAGCTTCAGGGACCCATGGAAGAATGAAGAAATATGAATTAATAACTCTTTCTCTGAGACTTCTTGGCCTAACAAAACTTGAATGAATATGGGGTATAGGCTAAAATATTTTTTTAGACTAAAATATTGACTGAATACCAAACCCCTCTTAATTCTGTCAGTGAAATTTGTTCAAATAATATTACCACACTGTTAATAATGGTTCCAGGGATGATTTATAAAGATTTTTTTCTTCAGATTTACGCATTGTAATGTAGAAAGTTCCTAAATTATTTTTTATTCTTAAAAAAATAGATACTTTCCTTGTGAACTTAATAGCATTAGAGTGGAAAATTTTAAGCCTAGTTAAGAGAATAGTCTCAGGAAAAATTTAAGGTGTCTATAAGAGGTAACATTTTTCTATTAGCTCAATATGTCAAATCGATTTTCTTGAATACAAGTAAATCTTCAGCTTGAACAGTCAGAGTTTCATTATCATTGTGTTGCAGAATCGTACTTGGTCCTTAAATCTTTCTGAATTCCTCAGCAATAATTTTTTCCCAACTTGTTTGGTCTCAGGTTTTAAAACAAACTGAAATTGTTCCTGACAATTTCTAACCGCTATTGCATTTGTAGTAATAAATAACAGTGGTTGGAGGTTTAGAAACAGTTTAAGATTAACTAATTCCAAAAGTGTTTATGTGTGTTCTCACATGTCTTTTTCAGTATGTTTCATAAGATGTGTCTTGGTTAGGCGTTTACTTTGTTCAGAGTATGTGGAAACGTATCAGCGGATTTACTATGTAATGACTGTATCTTGGTGAAATCATTGAGTCTTAACAATTCAGGTTATAGATTATTTCTCAGTTAATAATTGGTTGATTTGTGAACAGACATTTCTCCCTGTCTTCTTCCTACTTCCCAAGCACCTTACCTTCCATCAGACAGACAGACTGACTGACCAAAAGATAATAAATGCAACGTAAGAGTTTGTATAGGGTTTCTACATGTGTTTGCATTTTTTCTCTTTTTTGCTTGTTGGGGATGTTTAAACTTCGGAAATTCACTAGAAAAGACCCCTTGTTTGATATTTCTGATAGCACTCACTTGTCCTTTTATCTCTCATGTTGCAGTAGGTCTTCTCTTACTTTGTGGGACCTATTAATAAGAATTGTTCCAACAGGGTTCAGGAATTTCTGAGTTACGAAGGTCTGTACCAGGCCTTATGGTCTTAGGAGCCATTGTTACCGAATTGCCAGTGCTGGCATGCCTATCAGAGCCTGGCCCTGTGTCAGGGAAGGGAAGGCTTTAGAGCCACATGATACATCACATGGTTTTTTCTCAAAAGAGCAAACAATTGCTTTTTGTTTAGGCTCACTAATATTTGGCAAAGAAATATGGCTGTAATTATATATCCTAGTTCTTGTTCTTCTCTCCCAACTAAGTTTTACTCTCCCCACCCCAAACTTTATATAAAGCAGGTAGCATTGGTTCTGAATTAAATGTCATGAACAGATAATTTCTTTCATATACACAGTAATTAAACCTGTTAACGCTGACTTAATGTTTTCCTAAACTCTTAATTCAATTGGAAGATGTAGCCTTTGTGAATGCAAAGAAGAGTCAAAAACAGAAATTAAATACCTACTCAGACCATTAAGGAGGACATTTAGAAGTGTTTTCCCTCCTCCTGTTTCTCATCTTGTGTTTGCCCTCTGCTTTGTGGGATACTTGATACTTACGAGTTCTCCCACAAATCATTCTTCACTTTTTGTGCCCAGGGCTGCCCTGACAGGAAGGTACTGAAGGGAAAAAGCTCACTGCTACCTCTGTGGGTAATTTTCTCTGAAACATTATGTGGAAAACATAGAGCAGCAGTTCAGTGGGATTTAATATGCAATGACTGTATTTTGATAAAAATACACTAAGTCTTAACAATTCAGGTAACAGGTTATCTCTCAATTAATAATCGGTTGATTTGTGGACAGAACATTACAGTTCTTCCTGTTTCGCACGTTTTGTTTCTTTCCAACCCTAAAA
>RJWT010027134.1:0-15596 GCA_004365215.1 Cuniculus paca | reverse complement strand
TTCCCAACTACTATCTCCCTTCCCAAATGTTTTTATGCTTATCTATTCAGCTCTCAGTCTGTTTCTATGCATGCACCCACCTGCAGCTGTACATATTCATACATCTGGACATAAACAAGATTGCGCAACACATGCTCTACAACTCCCTTGTCTAGTCTGCCTTGGAGATCTCGCCAAATCAAACATGTTGGACTACTGAATTCTCTTCAGCTGCTGCTTCTCCGTGATCCTCCTGATAGTTGTTTTAGTCTCTATCACAAAAGGCAGTAAACGTCCTCTTTTGCATGGATTACTCTATGTGACACCAAATTCTGCTTATTCACATTCTAGTGAAGGAACAAAGTCAGGTTCCAATTTTTTTGAAGTAGAATATTACTTTTATTTCCTTTTTTAATACAATTAAGTTTATTGGTACATTTTAGGTATACACGATTATATTACCATAGGGAATTTGTACCTGTACATGATATATTTTGATTTCTCTTTCCCAATCCCCTCTCCTCCCTTAAAGGCATATTCACCTCTCTACTTACAAAGTTTTGTTTCCATTTTACCCTTTTGTAAAATCTTTTTTTTTCCCTCTTTTCCCTTCCTTCCTTTCCCCCTTTCCTCACCCTAGTTCTTCTTTCCTTTTGAACATTTTTTTTTGTCACTGGCTAGATTTGCATCTGGTTTCAAGGAAACTTTGTTGTAGGCCTCAGTTTCCTCCCCTCTTCAACAACTCACTTCACTGTTAGAACAGCACAAATGTGGGGCTAGGAATCTTAAAAATATATTCCACTCAGAGTTCCAATGGTACTATTTCTTCCACAGAACAACTTTCCTTTCACGTCATCTTCTGCTATTTTTCAAAATTTTCAGTTCAAGCGTAGAGCTACCCCTCAGTACCTGAGGGAGGCTGGTTCCTGGACCCTGCAGCTATCAACATCCACAGATGCCCAAGTTTCTTAGACAAAATAGCACAGCATACGCATAGAACCGCCACACACTCTCCTGTACGCTTTCTGTCATCTCTAGATTACTTAGAATACCTAGTACAGCGTAAATGGTTATCAACTGTACTGCTCAGGAAACAATGATCAGGGAAAGGCCTGCACATGTTCAGTACACATCCATTTCCCCCCCAAATATTTTCAGTCCACAATTGACTGAATACACAGGCCTGGAACCTAGGGACACAAGCCGATGGTAATAACATCTCAAACTCCTGACTTTGGAGGTTAACTTTTTCATTCTACTGCAATGCTTTCGAAGGGCACTGCTATACTCCAGGCGTGCACGCTGAAAGATTTCTTAGGCAATGGCTCACAGGACAAAGGAAAGGAGGACCCTCCCCCCCAACCTTCTACACATTTTATTTTTGGGTTTTTTGAGGCAAGGTCTCACTATGTATGTAGTGCAGGCTGGCCTTGAACTCACTATGTGTCCTCTGCTGGCCTCAAACTCAGTAATCTTCCTGCCTTGGCCCCTTAGGTGCTGTGATTACAAGCGTGCACCACCATGCCCAGTCTACACCCTTTATTTTTAAAAGTGAAGGCCTGAATTTGATTTTAACTCAAACTATGCCCTAGTATTAAGAAATTGAGGAAACAGCTGCACGTGCAGTGCATGCCAGGAATCCTGGCATTTGGGAGGCCAAGGCAGGAAGATCGCCATGAGTTTGAAGCCAGGCTGCGCTACACAGCAAGTTCAAAACCAGCCTGGATTACATAGTAAGACCCTATTTCAAAACAAACAAACAAACAAACAAACAAATGAAACTAACAAGCAAATCAAGTAGAGTACCTATGGAACATGTTACACTCCAGCCAGTTACTGCAGGACTATGATCAAAAATACAAGTTTTGAAAACTCAGTTTGAGCATGAAGTAGTGTAATCAAGTGCATTAAATATGCTTTCCACACTTTATTCCCTATTTCAAACCGCAAGTCCAACAGAGAATCAAAGAAACAGTATTTAACCTCAGCATCCTACCTGGAAGCTCTATGCTTCTGAGAAAACCTATGTTTGGCTGGCCTGGGAATGGGGTGGTCTCATTAAAACACCCTCATCCAGATTTAGGTTTCCAGTGTTCACAGAAATAGAAGCTGGCATGCTCTTCTAGAGAATTCAGAATAATAAATGAAATAATGCAACTAAAGTACTCAGCATTGCAACTGGCACATGAAAGAAGCCATCCAGTGCTTTAACATAAATTCTTCATCCCATGCAAAGCTGGTTCTGTGCCTCTGCAAACCCAGGCAGAACCCCAGGAGTCCCACACATCCCTGGCTTTGGATCTCCCTCCAACCACAATTAAAGCAACATCTTCAATGAGAAATAAGAATTTTCTGCATTCCCAACAAAACACATAAACTAAGGTCTCTTGGGGGTGGTATTAATTTTCAGGATAATAAAAAGAGAATGATATCACTGTAGAAATTAGTCATTTTGGAATTGAACAGCCTTAAGACTACTTAAAAGAGAATGAAGAAAGACTTATATTTTTTTTCAAGAATACCAAATTAGATACTGTAATGAAAATTTTACTTTTTAAGCAAGTTTACCTCATCAGGGAAACAGGATTGTACACTTTCTCTAGTGGGCTGTGACAAGAAATTTAAAGTAGGTGAATTCAAAAGTCTCTAGAAATGCGTGATATTTTCACCAAAATATTCCACAGATTATAAATCTGTTCTACGGATTCCTTTTATAAGCACCATGAATCCTGATTTTCTTCAGTGAGGAACACATGGGTACAAAGAAGGGCTTTAGACTGAATCATTTCTAGGTAGTGCATTCGTTAAACTGCAGATCCTGTTAGAATAATTAAATGTGGGAAACTGAGGTTATAGAACCAACAAACAACAAACAACAATAAGACAAGTAGGTTTAGAACCCTTTGGAAGGAATTGTTACTTCATAAATCCAAGCAACCTAAAATGAATTCCTTCTGCCTGTCACCTCTGGCTAAATAATTGGCAGTTATTGTAAGAAAGAGACCTTTCCACTTCCATCCAGCCTGAGTAATTAGAAGTCTAATAATAGATAACAAGTTAAAAAAATAAATTATCCCTTGTGCATACTGTACCTGGAAACATATAAAACTGTTTATACCCACTGCATCATATCTTGAGTTAACTTAATGTGGAATATTGGTTTTGGGAATAAATAGGTGAAAATTTGCAGAATCTGTCAGCACGAGCATGTATTTTAAAACTGACAACACAAAGAAAGTTAAATGAAATACATTTAACTTATTGTTAAATGTAATACATTGCCCTTATTTTAAATGACCACTTATCAAAGTCAAAACTTCTCCCAGCCAACTCTCTAATGTTCTCCTAATTAACAAGCCAATTATATATTCAGTTCTAATTTTAAAAGTAGGCATTTAAACATTTAACTAGACCATTCAAGAGTGCAGAAAAATATATTACAGATAATTATCTGACATCAAACCCATAAAACATGTTGATTTTGGTCAACAGGATCTTGGACTGCTTAATAAATCCTTTAACTTTGTATCAACTGGCCAACTAGCAGAGGTGTCAATTTTTAAAGCATGTTCTGATAGCTCAGTGATTAGGCTCTCCATTACTGTCAAGAATTCTTGATCTGTGACAACCACAATCCTTAAAAGTATCCCACACTTACTACCTGACAAAAATTACAAATAAGAGAACCAAAGAAATGTGCCTGAAGCTGGGCATCGAGGAACATACTCACAATCCCAGCACTTGGGAGGTGGAGGCAGGAGGAGCAGTGTGAGTTCGAGGCCAACCTGGGCTACACAGTGAGTTGAAGGTCAGCCTGCACTACAAAGGGAGACCCCATCTCCACACACAAAAAAAGGGGGGGGCGGAGATGTGCCTGAGACGAAACAAGATTTTCAGGAGCAGCAGAGACACATAGCAGATGCACAGCAGCCAGAGTCACCTGCTGATGTCTGGCTCAGCCCACAGTGCAAACCTCTGTGCTTCTTCACGATTCTTGTCTCGTCACATGGACCCGGGTGTTCCCCTGCACTTCACTGGCCTTGGTTTAAAATGCTTGCATGTGTCTATTTAATATAAATATCCCAAACTTGTATTTTACATAAACCCATTCACACTGGACAAGTGAGCCCTGTGCCATGCTTGTCGGTTGGCATGCTGTCACACACTAGCCACTCAAACGCCATCCGCAAAGGTTTGCTGAGATTATACTGCATGGAGGATGTGCACGTACACACATTCAAAAGCATAATTGTATGCTCTGGAACTCACAGTTTAGTTGGGAATTTAAGAGACAGAGAAAGGGAGAAGTCATGTACAATGAGGGAGATGAAAATGGAAGCAGAAGCAGATGAAGACATCAATGTCTAATCCAAGAAACATTAAAGTAAGTACCTATCAGGTACACAGAAAAGTGCTGTAATCATCAGGGACGTGAAGGAAGGGGAAGATTCAAATGCTTAATTTATCGAACACTCTGAAAACACCTACCAAACTCTCTGGGAAGATGTTAGTATGCTAAAACTAAGGCAAAGAGCACAAATGAACAACAGTACCCACGAGGTGCCTGTGCACCTTTCTAGAGCTTTGCAGACCAGGAAGCCATCAACTAGAAGAGAAGGAACCGTGGGCTGGTGTGAAAATATGCATAAGCTTAGCACCGGTGAGGAACAATTCTGATAGGTAGGCAGATGGTAACAGTCTTTGCTCTTAGGAAGTTCACAGTAAGACAGACAAGATGTATGCAAACCTGCTATTAAATGTTAGAATGTGGAACATTCCAAAAGTGGTAATTAGTGGTCACTAAGAAAAGACTTCATAAGAGAGGCATTTGAGCTGGGCCTTACAGGATAGAGAGGATTCGAACAAACATAACCACTGTGGCCTTATTTCTTGGAGCTTTAGTTTCTCTGTTTATAAAACAAGAGGGTTTCAGTGACAAGTGCTTTAAAAACCAGAGGAATTGCACTCCCAAATAACCCAGGGTGTTATTCTGACTTAGGAAACAGTCATTTACCAAAACCTTACAAGAGTTTCCCTAACAACCTGAAATGAGAAAATGTGGGAGTACAATTGAGTAATTGTTTTATTAGCAAGCCTTAGCCTTCCAACTCTAAAACAGCTGCTGATTGCTTTCAGAAACACATAAAATGTCTGACAACTAAGTAAGAATGCCCTGACAGCTGGTGGCTTTGTGGTATAAGAAACAGCAAACTCTCTGCTGCTTCCTAAAGGCACAGTAGTAATTTCCATCTGAAACATCTGTTTCTAGTGAGAAGCCCAAAATAGGAACCAGGTCTGGCTTTTGAAACACCCAACCCTCAAAGGATGCTACGCAAAGGCAAGAGGACACATGCGTGGACGCTAGCTCCCGAGGAATGAGTGTTCTAACAATATCACCAACATTTCTACAGCAATTCTGGGTGATCAGTTATGAAAACTCGTTTCTTTTCGGTGGTAATCTGTCACTTTTGAATTTATTTTTTAATCTAATGCTGTGAAATGAAAACACCATCTTTTACCTCCTTAAAAATAAATCCAGAACTGGGAGAATAACTCAGTGGTAGGGCACTTGCGTAGCATGTGAAGTGCCCTGAGTCTGATCGCCAGCACCACAACAAACAACATTAATCCCCCAAACCAAAACCTCCTGTTATTCAAAGAAGTCAGACTGACTCTGTTCGGAGACCACTTAGATAAATTTGGTTAGAAGCTCGTTAGTGATGAGTTTTAGGGATTCGCCTACCACCTCCCACCACAGTCACTACTGTTGAACTTAGGAAAATTTGGGAAGGAAAAAGAATTTTTTACGTGCTGTATATGGCTAGGAGGTAACTGCTTTTCAAAAAATTTTCACATATTTAGTCTTTCTTCTTATATTTTTTAATCTTCCTTTGAGTTGTGAAATGGTATTTCTATGCCATGGGCCTGATTAACTCTCAATAAAACAATTCTTGAGATTTAGTTTCTAACTTTCAGCAACTGTCACCTTCATATAATTTTCAATGGGTCAGTCTCCCCCTTAATTTACTGATTATTTAGGACCCACTGACCCAAATCGTGGGCTTTTTCCATTGCTACTCTCCTTTTGGCTGCCTGACTGATCTGAACTGCTGTTTGGGTTAGCTGAGGGAAAAGGAGAAGAAATATACAAAGGAGAAGATTGGCCTTGCCATTAACCTACCACATCTCCGGGAACCAGCACTTCCTCATCTCTAAAAGCAGAGGCCAGAACCAGCGGGCTGCTTTCTCTCGTGCAGAAAAGGCTCAAAGTGACTTTTTACCCTGTGAGCATCTCTAGTAACAGATTTAATGTGGGAGGAGGTTTAAACTCCTGGATAAATCTCAAGTATAGGATTCTGTTTTATCTAAGCTGACCTCACCAGGCAGAGGATCAAATCGTAGCTAAATATGGCCCTTGGGCAAGCTTCATTTCCCCATCTGTGAAGGGAGAGTAAATATAGCAGACACATGTTGAGAGAAAAGAGAGCTGGTCAAGTGCTTTGAGCTCTTCTCACAGACAAGTCTGAGTTTCCAAAAAAAGAAAAGCCACAGTTTCAGAGCCATCACTGTTTCTTTTATGCACAGTGAGGTGACTCCCCTGGTTCAAAAGAATGTAGAGCTGAAATTCTACATTGTGTGGAGCTATAATTACAAGTCTGTTTCACTAAAACAGAGGCTAGCTAGCCTAAGGTACGCAGAAAGGAGGTAAAAGGCAGGTCACACTTCCACAGAACATACTCTTGCCTAACTTCATGGCACAGATTTCAAGTTGATGGAATAGTCATTCATGCATTCACTGATCTATGCCAACAAGTCTATCTGGCAGTGAGGCGCTGAGCGTGGCGCACACACTGGTGGAAACCAGACACAGACCCTGCCTGCCTGCAACTTAGTACGCAGTGAGCAGTGGGCATGTAGCTCTCAGCCAGGCAGTATGGCTCTCAGCATGGCTGTGTCTAGGGCGCACACTGGAAATGTGGGAGGTGCTTGATTGTCAAAATGAACGGGAAAACACTACTGGTATTTTGGGACAAAAAGTAGATTGAATCAAAATCCACATAACGAAAAGTAGACCTAGGCCCCACAGGACAGCTGAGTATTCTGCTAGTATTCATGAGCATGAAAAACCCTTTTATAATTACACAAATCCACTACCTGATTTGACTGAATACATGAACACAAAAGTTTTTTTAAGCATGATTTTCATAAATTTTCTAGGAAGATAATCTCAATCCAAGTAAAGGAGGTTGTGCTTTATTTTGTGTGAAACATCCCAGGAGTTGCTGATGATCATAAAAAAAATTCCATACCACTGGTAATATTACTGTTAGTATTAGAATCACCCATAAACAAAACCATGTCAGTCAGTATTAGTGGCTGTTACATTCATGGTAATTCTACCTATAGACAGAGGTACATAATGAGTACTACTTCACTGTAATTTCTTGAATATTCAGCTCTGGGAATTTGGGGATTTCGTACTGAAATAAATTTTTTTATGATGAGTTATTTTTCCTTTGCTTCTCTTTCATATTACTGCTAGGATATTCTACTGATTTAAAATGTGTCTACAGAGCTTTATTACTTACAAGTTTCATTTGAGGATTAGTAAAAAGGGGAGAGTCTGATATAGTTGAGGTACTAAGTCAGACAAAATTGGGACCAAAATTAACATAACTGCAAATTGGGACAGTACTTTGAAGGAGAAGAGCCTGGTATACCATGAGTATAGCCCAAAAAACCAGCTTCAGTCTAGGCAGTGAGGAAAGACCCCACTAAGGGGCGACTTCCCACCTGAGACCTGAGGTAGGAGGCCAGACACAGGACAGCAAAAGCAAAAACCTCACGGCAGAAAGGTTCTAACATACATGGAAGGCCCTGGGAGAAACTGGGATGATGGCTGGATCGCCATGGAATGTCACTAAAAGATGAGACAAGGGAATCAATCACATAACCTGACTTTTTGAAAAAAACACTCAGGCTGCTTTGAGGAGGATGAGCTGGGCAGGAGGAGGGCAGGAGTATAACAGAAGCTACCACAGGAACCTGGGGCACAAGAGATCATGGACCAAGTGGAAGCAGCAGACAGCTAGCAGCTTCTAGATCTATCCTGGAAGTAGACCCAGGCTCGGGTCATGGGTGGGATACAAGGCAAAGAAATAATCCAGGTTGTGGTTTGTGCAGCTGGGTGGAGAGTGTCTTTTGAGAAAGCACATTAAGGAGGAAACAGGAGCCTGACTTCACGTTGAATCATGAAGTCAAGCAGGTAGTCAGAGGAGTTCCTGGCTCTGAGTTCTAGACTCAGCTCTTTACCTGATGCCTATTTCTGGCCAAACAACATCTCAAGATTCTGTGTTTCTGAACTAACCTCACACCTTCACTTCTGTGTGTGCCATCGCAATAAAAGATACCATAACCCAATCAGACTGTCTAAGCCAGAGACCCGTAAGTCCTCAGTAGCAAGCCCAAGTGCATACAGAGTGTGCACCCCCAACCCCAACACACACATCCACCTCACCCCTCCCCCTCCTCACATGTCCTTACCTGGCTAACTGCTAATCGGCTGCTAGATTTTGGTCTAGAAATCACTTTGTGCAACAGATCTCATTTAAACCCCCAATTCAGATCAACCATCCTCACATTCTGTAGTTCAACAGCACTGTGCTTCTCCTGCTCCATTTCAGAGCCTGTCCTGTAAGTTCCTCTTTTCTTATCTGCATCCCCCTTAGCACAGCCTGGGGGCAGAGCCTACTCTTCAAAGCCTGGCTGACAGAACTTGCTTACTTAACGCTTGCCGAATAAGTGAGTGTCACATGTGGGAAGGTAGAGTTGAAAAATGAAGCTGATACCAGGTTACGGGAGGCCTACATGACACTGGCCTGCACTTCCTTCATGAGCTACAGCACTGAAGAAAGTGGATCAAGTGTCTGAATTCTCCAGAGACAGTCTAATTCCTGGATTCCTGCTATCACTTTCGGTGAGGAATCAAAGAGTTTCTTGCAATCAGGGCTAGTTTTCTACGGTGCACAAATGGGTCCAACCACCTGCTTGGATACAGCATGAGCGCCAAACCCACTCTACCATGAACACTCAGGTTGACAGCCTCACACAGAGACACTTTCCACATCTCAGTTCCTGCCATTGCTTCTCACCGTGCCTTTTTTCATTGTTCTGACATTTATTTTACCTAGACACTGCTGACTGCCTACTCAACATCTTTGTACTTCCTCTACCTTTCTAAAACCCTAATCTAGTTCAGGGGCTACCCCCTCTTAGTGCTGGGTAGCCTAACCCCATACTTAAGACAATCAGTGAGTTTCGTTCCTTCCCCTACTACTCCCATGGGCACTGGTCCTTGGCTGGGCCCACACACCAAGCACTGTCTGATCAGAATGAAACATTGCTGGGATGCTCCTGACTCTTCTGCTGGGGTTGCCCCTCCTACCCCTCTCAGCACGTAAGGAGTTACCATTCCCAGCCCTGCTGCCACAGCTCACACAGAATGGTCGGGGTGCCCTGTACATGGGTCAGTGTCGTGTGCTATGATGCTACCAGTGTGCATGCACAGCTTGCACACAGAATCTGTTCCTGTCTCTAGGACCAGAAATGTAAGTACCAGGCCTGACACTTCCACTAGGAAAGTCCTTCTACCCGTTCAGCTCCACCTATAGTTTGCTCATGAACAAACACACTTGCAACCAGGCAGTGAAGCAAAGACCCCAGCAATTGTGAAGAGCTGGCCCTCCATATCAGTGGACTCTGCTTCCAAGGAGTTAACAAACAAGAGTGAAAAATATTCACACATACACAAACATGCATCTGTATTGAACATGTAGAGACTTTTTTTCTTGTCCCTAAACAGTACAGTAAAACAACTATTTACATAGCATTTACACTGGGTTAGGTATTACATGTAATCTAGAGGTGATATGGCGGATGTGTGTAGCTTACATGCACATATACACACAGAGGCACAACTGTCCACTCTGATTTAAGCCTGAAGTGTTTCTTTTCTCCATGTCCTACTAAGGCAGCCGAACTGCATGGGGGAGTTAAACCATGACTAACAAACCTTTTTGGAATCTAGAGACTTAAACCACACACCACGGTAAGGCAGACAAGTGTAATCTGCCATCTGAGGAGGAGGCAGATTTCTCAGTCAGAAGCAAAATCAGGACGTCCTAACACATTTCATAAACATCCTTGCCCGGACCAGACCCCTTAAACATTCACACAGTTGCTGCTGGGTTGATGAAAATGTTGTAGAACACAAGAGGTGGTGGGTGCCTGACACTGTGAGTGAACCAAATGTCACTGGACTGAATACTTTAAGATGGTCACACTTGCTGGGCGTGATGGCATACTCCTGGAGTCCCAGCTACTTGGGAGGCTGAAGCAGGAGGCTCGTAAGTTTGAGCCAGCCTGGGTAACTAGGCAAGACCCTGTTGTGAAATAAAAAATACATGGGAATATAGTTCAGTACTGACCCTAGGTTCAATCCCTAGGACAACAACAAAAAAGATAGAATTTCTACCTCAACTTTAAATACACACAAGTATACAAAGGTGTAACTTTGCAGGTAGCCCCCCTCCACAAAAAAAAACCCACATTTTTTCACAGACTTCTCTGAAAATTCAGAGGTGCTGACCATAGCAAAATCACCTGCACCATACTGACCCTTACACCTGCATGAATCACCATCTCGCACTTCTACGTTGTTAAATGGGCTCATCCTCTTGGCCCATGTTGGATCGACCCCCTCCCCCACCCACTCTGAATCACTCCCTTCATCTTCTCCTTCCCAGCTTTGGCCTTTTCAACAATAGAAGGTCCCTGAGGACCTCCTATAGCCTCAGATGAGAAGCCTTATGACATTACTAAGACCTTATTCATTTTTCAGCCCCAGGCACTGCCTGGTTTTCACTTCCACATAAGCCCCAACTACCCAGCTAGACCTTCACCATTAGTCCAGGACATAGCCATCTCCTGCTTGGTTCATAAGGAAACTGAGGCTTAGGAAGCTCATCTCTGTCCAGAGTTACAGCAACAGTGTGCAGAAGTGCAGCTGAATACAGGTCTCCTGAGAAATTTCAGCCTGGCAGTGTATCGGAGGTTGTTTCAGACACAGACCTTCTGAGCCTGAGTTAGACTTGCTAGCTGTGTGGCCTTGGGCAATTCCTTACCTTGCCTGCTTCCTTCATCTACCAAATGGACAGCTGCCAGGAAGAGTAAAGGAGCTGAAGTATGAAAGGTGCTTGGCCGGTAAGGTAGCTGTTCACTGAAAACCATACCCACTCAGGAGTATTCCTTTTCTGTTCAGTTTCAGATTTGGGGCAAAGGAATAAATGGGTAGAAAATAAGAACTGGGGATGAAACTGACCTTGAAAAGAACACATGAAACGTTTTGCTGCTTTCAGTAAGTGTGTATGTTTACGTGCCTACCTAGGAAATAGCTAGACCAACATTCCTCAAAAATGTGCTCAAATAATGGGCAATGAGCCTTGAGGAATCATGAGGCAGCTGGCTCTGATATGGCCACCAAGTCCTCCCTGGCCCCTGTTGCACACAGCCAGAGCAGGTTTTGGCAGCTGACTGTAAAACACTGACTGGACACTCACTTACACCAGCATCCTCTGCATTCCAAAAAGCCCAGCCACTCCCGGAGCTACATTTCCCACACTGAAAAGCCTGGTCAGGAAGCCTCAATGACACTTGCCAAAGCAAACCAAGCGCCAGGGAAATAAAATCAAACCAAAGCAACACTGCAGGTCACAAGGAAACCAGAAGCACAAAACTCGATCAGAAAAGCACCAGATAAACTGCACTTTCGTATGTATACACAGTGGTTTCAGACCAGCTCTTTTTTGTGGATTGTCATAAAACCCTTGCATCAGGTACAACCCCCCCCTCCTTTCTTCCCTCCAGAGCAGTGCAGGCAGCATCAGACCCCAGGCCCTGGGTGAGGTGGTGAAGAAATCTTCCTGGAGCAGCTGGGCCTATAGGGGTGGATTTGAAGTTCAAGATTGCAGCCTACAGCCTGGCCAAATTCCATAGTAGGCTGCAAGCTTACAGCTCTGAGCCCCGCCCTGGGTTAGCCACAAAATGAGCTCCTTGGTCATCAGAGTCTGAGGTCTATCACTGAAGTCTATGTTCTGTGCTGCCTGGATAACCAAATGCTACATGTCTTCCTTAGGAGCCACTAGTCAGCCAGGGGTGCAGCTCGTGGTAGACAGCTAGTATACACGAGACCGTGGGTACATCCCCGGCACTATAAAAATAAAATAAAATAAAATAAAATGCTACTGGCTTACTAAGGAATCTGGTGAGATCCAGGGAGCAAAGTGAAGTCATGAAACAGTGGAATGCAGATATGGAACCAAAAGCCTGGCCAGAGGCCTGGGCCTGCCACATGTATAACCTTATAGGGGGCTTTCCGTGTCTGAGCCTGTTTCCTCACCCATTAAAAAGGCAAGGGATGGGGCAGATAATACTACTGACCTCATAAAGTCCTTGCTATGATTAAATGAGATAAACAGCTCCAAAGGCCTCAAATACAGGCACAGATTAATGAACTAAGACCATGATGCTAAGTGCCACAGGAATTCAGAGTACCGAGAACACATCCACTCTTGAGGACCACAAAAGGTTAAGGCCACAGGGAGAAATCACCTAAAGTGCCTGTGTTTTCTCCCTCCCGACACCAACATTCAGAAAGTCCTGGCTCACCACTGTACCCTTTGGAAAATCCAAACTCATTAGGCTAGTGTTCCAGGCCACCCACAGCTGGCACCAAGCTCCTTTGCCAACCTTAGCTTCAACCGCTTCCCTAATGCCACCCACTGTTGCCAAAATGGATGCAGGTTGCCCCACACCCACCCTCATGCTCTCCTGACACCTCCTGTGCTCTCCTCTATCCTGGAAGACCCTGTCCTTCCTGGGCCCCCCTCTACCCCAAATCCATACACATACGCCATCTCCTCACCTAGGAAATGGCCTAGGCCACCTCCCAAGTCACTGATACCACACGATAATTAATGTATGGGAGGCTGTAGGAGAATCCCCAACCATTTGAGATAAGGCTACATTTTGAGAATTACTTTATTGAAAAATCAAACCATAGATTATTAGTGTGGGTTATGCTAAGGTGACTGACACATTTGAAAACACCCAAATGTAACCAAGGTAAGTAAAATGCAGCCAAAGAAAGCTGTAATCTAATGGAGTATGTTTTGACCTGTCTGAAAAACATGTCACCTGGAAAGTTACGACCTATGCAGACCTCATAAAGAATCCAGCAAAGCACAGCTTGCGTAACTGGATTACAGATGTCTATTCATCTTTGTCCAATGGTAGAGGGACCAGTCTGGTCCCTATGAGCCATGCTCACACATGGAAAGAAAAGGCCATTTTTCTAGGATCCAGAGGAAATGAACTTCCTCCAAGACATCCAATTCCTTTTGCTCCAAAGATGAGTGCCAAGCAAGATTCTTACACTTTCTTTCTCCCCAAGAATACTGAGGCAAGCACTGAAAAGAAAAGCCACACCATGACTGTGTTCTTCATATTTATGTTTCCAATTATAAAATGGGGAAGACTTCAGTTAAATTCCAGCTGCCTGAACACAGACATTTAACTTGGATGGCTCCAAAATCCTCTAACATGTACTGTAATATTTTTTAAAAGGCATAAAGCCTCAAGGACAAAACAAGTGTGAAAGGAGACAACAAACAAAATTTTATAAGCTGAAGGCAAAAGAAAAGGGAACTGACTTAGTAGACCCAGGGAGCAGATCCTGAGTCAGCAATGAGGGAAGTTAAGCCCAGCTCGGGCCGCCCAACGCGACATCCCAAGGGTCTGAGGTGTGGGGACTGGAGCAGCATGTCCTCCTGCATCTGAGACAAAAACAGAGACACAAACAAGGAGGTGGGCAGAGAGTCAGCTTATGGAGAAGTTTGATCCCAGATCCCCTTCTCTATCATGGTATATTCCCCAACCCTGGTGAAAAGCAAAGGATACTTATTCTCTAGGAAGGGCAGAAGACAGGATGTCTGGGTGGGAGGTGTCTCAGTGACTTTTCTAGTGCCTGGGACAAAATACCTCACACCCAAAACTTAAAGGAGGAGAGGCTTATTTTGGTTCACATTTTAGAAGTTGCAGTCCTTGCATGATCAGCTGGTTCCAGGCAGAAATAGCATGGTGGAAGGGTGTGATGGGGAAATACTGCTCACTTCAGGGCAGCTAGGAAGTAGAGTGAAGGGCAGAGGCAAGGAGGGAGATACACTCTTTCATATCACAGGCCCAGAGACTGGCCTCTTTCAACCAGGTACCACAGCCCAACAAGAAGCCAGCTGTGGCACCTCCGCAATCCAATCGCCTTCCACAGCAATTCCATAAGGTAATTTCTTCCTGTCTCTGAGTGCATGAAGCTCTTGGGGGACCTCTAGAAATAAAGCATAACACGAGGACACCAGGCTTGGCTGCAGATACTGAACCACTGAAAAGTGAGACCCCATCCTGCTTCCTCTAACTTCCTCAGAGTACACCATCAGTCCAGCACCAGCCCTCCTCTGACAGAAGAGGGAAGATTATTTTCTGGGGAAAATGACCAGTCCAACAGGAAGGACTAAAACCCACTGACCTTGCAGATTTCCCAATGAGAAGACTTACACGTCACAGTAAAACAGTTTTCAGCTGGGGTGGGGGAAAGCATGGGACGGCATTGACTCAAAAGACATTTGGCTATGTCTGGAGACATTTTTGATTGTAACAACTGGTAGAAGGGTGTTAATGGCATCTAGTAATAAAAGGCTAGGGATGACATAAACATCCTACAGTGCACAAGACAGGTTCCCACAATAAGGAACAGTCCAGCCCAAAACGTCCAGTGTTGAGTGGAGAAACCCTCAACTCCAGGGAAGACCAGGGGCCACCACCCATTCACACCCAGACCTGCACATGCTTACTGTCAAATTACCCTTCATGAAGAAATTCCATGTTAAACAGATAGAGATCAAAATGACAGACTATGCAAGAGGACAAAAATTTTGAAAGAATCACAAACAGATAAGAGACAAGGTCCATTCAAAGAACAAAAACAAACTTATGGAGACCACTCCTTGAAGAAATACAGACATTAGACTTAAGAGAATCCAGGGAATCCCAAGGAAAAGACCTGAATTAGCTAGATTTAGTCATTCCATAATGTACACAGTAGCCCCTCAATCTGCAAGGAATGCATTCCAAGACTGCAAATAATACTGAGTCCTAAATACATTATGTTTTTCCTACACATGGATATCTATGATGAAGTTTAATTCAGAAATTAGGCATGGTAACCAATAATAAAATAGAACAATTTTAACAATATATGGGAATTTTTAAAATCATTGAAGGACTATTACTATCCTCAAGAAATTATAGAACATATTCCATCAAAAAACAAACCAGAAAACACTACAAACTAGGAAAGGAACATTAAAAACAGAATCAGATTTTAGCCACACATAGTGGTATGTATGTGTAATTCCAGCTACTCAGGAGGCCAGGGCAGAAGGATTATAAATTTGGGGCCAGCCTGGGCAACTTCGAGAGACCCTGTCCTCAAAATGAAAAATGGC
>RJWT010027133.1:0-15599 GCA_004365215.1 Cuniculus paca | reverse complement strand
TTCTATACCAAATTTATTCAGTTTTGTCAGGAAATGATGTCATTTTTCATATTTAATATTGTTTTCAGTATTCTGTTTTCTTAGTAGTCTAGCTAAGGGTTTCTTTATTTTTTATGTTTTGAAAACCCATTTCTATATTTTGTTGATCTTTTATAACTTTTTAAAATCTCCATTTCATTTATTTGTCTGACTTTATTATTCCTTGCCATCTACTAATTTGGGATTTTGTTTATTTTTATTTTTTCTGGTTCTTTGAGGTGCAATAGGTCATTGATTTCAGATCTTTCTGTGTGTGTGTGTGTGTGTGTGTGTGTGTGTGTGTGTGTTACCAGAGACTGAACTCAAGGCCTTCACACTGAGCTACATCCTTAGTGCTTTTTATTTGTTATTTTGAAAGAGGGTCTTGCTAAGTTAGGTTGCCCAGGCTGGGCTCAAACTTGTGATCTTCCTGCCTCAGCTTCCCAAGTAATTGGAAATGCTTGCATATCCCATTATGCCTGGTTTTGCTTTTTTGATATACGAATAGATTGCTACAAACTGGTTTTCTATCTTCCATAGATTTCAGTTATTTCAGTCTTCACTTTCATCATCTCAAGAAATTTTCTGGTTTTCTTCTTAATTTGTTGCTTGATTCACTTGTTCAGGAATATGCTGTTCCATTTCTATGCATTTATACAGCTTCCTAAGTTTTTCTTTTTATAGATTCATAGCTTTATTGTACCATGGCCAGGAAAGATACCCAGTATGATTTCAGTGTTTTTTAGTCTGGTAAGACTTTTGCAAGCTACTACATGAATCACACTGGCCAACAGTACATGTGCTGATTAAAAAGACATGTATTTTTCTTCTGTTGTTGAACAGAATGCTCTACTGTTATCTCTTATATACTTTTGGCTTGGGGCACAGTTTAGCTCTATTTTTTTTTAAGTTTTCTGTCTTCATGATCCGCCTATGACTTACAATACAGTGTTAAAATCCCTTATCAGTGCAGTGGAGTGTATATCTTACTTTAGCCCTATTAGTATTTGCTTTATAAATTACGGTGTCCCAATATTGGGGGCATATATACAAGGAGTTGTTTCATTTTTTGAGTTGACCCCATTTAACAATATTTAACACCTTTCATTCCCTTTTTAGAGTTAAAGGCTATTTATTTGACCTCAGCTATGTATGGTTACTTTTTTAAATTCAGTTTCACGGAATCTTTTTTCATCCCTTCACTTTCAGCCTGTGTGTCTCTTTAGAGGTGGCAGGAGTTTTTTCAAAGTAGTATGTAAAGCTGGCTTGTTTTTCATTAAGTCAGTTACTCTTTCTTTTAATTGGAGAATTTATAACACTTATATATAAGGTAAATATCAATCAATAAAATCTTACTACTCCCCCTGTTATTTGTTTTCAATTTTTTAGTTCCTTTCTTTCTTTATTACTTCCTTATAGTCTTCATTTGGCATTTAAATGATTTTTCTCTAGTAGTATATTTAGATTTCTTATTTATTATTTTTTGTTTGTCTACTGTAGATTTTTACTTTCTGATTACTATGAGGTTTATGAAAATATTTTCATTATAGAAAGCTATTTTGAAATTATAGTAACTCAACATTAATGTTATAGGTAAAAAAAATAGAGAATAATACTAATAAAAACTTCTGGAGGACTTCCAGGAAGATGGCGGAACAGTAAGCAGCAGAGTAAACAGTCTCTCTGAGAGAAACAGTTCAGGTACTGGAATATAGTATCATGGGGAGGACAAGAAGGAAGGAAGTGGGTTCCTTGGCCCCAGGAAAAATCTAAAATGTGAATTGAAGCCCACAGAGAGAGTAAAAAGAAAAACTTAAACAAAGAAGAAGGTGGTAACTGGAGATGCCTTAGCCTGGAGCCAGACTTACCCTGTGAGAGGAGCTGTGGGAGCCTGGGGATGCACAGTTGCAGTGGTGACAAGCAGAGGTCTAAAACACAGAGGTCTGCGCTGGATGGTGGTGAGTGCAGAGGACTCAGTCCTCCCATGGGAGAGAGTGACTGCTTGGGAGCCATTTGGAGTCAGGCAGGATAAGCCCGGGGCCAGGACTCCTACCAGCTTCTTCCAGCAGCTCCAGGTTGGATATGGACTTGCAGAAGTTGCTTGGACTGAGTCCCGCTCCTGTGTGTGTTCCAGAGAAAATCGTGCATAGGTTTCTAACCACCTTAGGTCCACAGGCCCTGGCTGGCTCGGCTCCCTTGCAAACTGTAAGGGACCTTGTGGGCCAGTACCCAGCTCAGACCAGAAGCATGGGTGCCTACCATCAGATACCTATAGCCACCACTGGCTAGAAAAACCACACAGTCTCGCTTCAGAGAAATTGTAGTCAATGCCAGAAGTGCCTGGGACCCCACTACTCATGTGTATGGAAGAAACCAGGAATATGTCAAGATGAAGAAGGAAAAGGCAATCTCTGGCATCCAACCCAAGCAGCACAAGTCCAGGAGAGATAAATACAGAAGAGATTGGGAGTCACACACCTGAAATGTCTGAAATGATGTCAACTCAAGTAAAGAAAGAAATTCATGAGGTTATAAAAGAAATTAGAACAGAAATACTATCCCAGGTAAAGAAAAGAAATGAAACACATAATAAGAGAACTGCTAAGCACCTCTAAAGAAGACACAGATAAAAAACTAGAGGCACATAGGAAAATGAGGGAAATCATGAAAGAACAATATAAGAGAGATTTAGAATGCATGAAACAGATTCAAAGAGATATCCAGGAAATTAAAAACTCCATTGAAAGCTGGCAAAACCACCTGAATGAAACTGAAGATAGACTTTTAAACCTTGAAGACAAGTTTGCAGCTTGTGATCATAAAAGAAAAGATCTCTCTAAAAAAACAAGGAACCAGGAAGTAACAATTCAATGGCTGCAACACAACTCAAAGAAACATAACTTAAGAATTAAAAATGTGGGTGAAAAAGCAAGGGTCAAGACAAATGACATCAGGACTCTATTTACAGAAATAATTTCTGAGAACTTCCCAAGCATGGGAAAGGAAGTGACATTCAAATAAGTGAGGCATATAGAACTCCAGCTAGCCATAACCAACACAAATCTACACCCAGACATATAATAATCAAGATCCCAGAAATTCAACTTAAGAATAAAATATTAGAGAAAAGAAACAGATCACCTACAAAGGAAAACCCATTGGAATCATGGGAGACTTCTCAATACAAACCATCAAGTCAAGAAGAGGCTCAAATGAAGTATTACAAGTCCTTAAAGAAAACAACTTCCAACCCAGACTGATGTACCTTGCAAAACTTTCTTTCAAAATTAATGGAGAAACAAGATGCTTCCATGACAAAGAACAACTCAAGGAATTCATGACTACTAAACCAACCCTAAAAGAATGCTAAAGGACATTCTAGAGAGATAAAAAGAACCACAGTCTCAGGAACAATGGCAGAGGGGGACCATCAAGTGGGGGCAGTCGATTGAATGGAGAGGAAAACTAGGGAGCCAATGGCAGGAAAATAGCATGGCATAGACAACACAGTGCAAGAGGGCCATAACTATTAATGTAGATGGCCTTAATGCACCAACAAAAAGAAACACATGCAGAGTGGATCAGGAGACAGGATCCATCATTATGCTCTATACAAGATACACATTTAACTAGAAAGAAAATTCATAGACTGAAAGTCAAAGGAGAGAGAACAATGTCCTATGCAACAGGGAGCCAGAAAAAAAGTAGGGGTAGCTTACCTATCAACTGCAGAATGGGTAAGAAAGCCATAGCATTTTATGTGGTGGAAACCTACCCAGCTATAAAAGAAGATAACCTCAAGGTTCCTGTAGGTGGATAGAGGCAACTTGAGATCATGCTCATGGATGGAATGGTTCAGTCACATGGGTGAATTTCATGTTGTCTCCCTACTATAACAAACTGAAGGAGTTAGTGGGATCCAAAATGCACAATACATATTGGGAAAGTCAAAAGGGAGTAATTATCTAAATAGGGAAGTAAGTGGCCACTGTTAATCTATTATTATGATTTGAAACTCATATTGTCTTCATTGCTCTGATTAGTTTCATTTTATTCTGTTTTGTTTGATTTTATTATACTTGATGGCATGGACAGCTATTTCAAAGATAACAAAATATATAACTGCCGCCATTGAGAATGTTCAATTATCTTGTTTAGAAACCCTATATTGCTTTCATTGCTTTGTTTTCATTGATTTTATTCTATTCTGTGTTGTTTGATTGTAGTATGTCTGAAGGTGTAAGCAACTAGTCTTAAGATAACACGAGGCATTATGGTAGCTGCTGCTGTTTCACTAGTATCTTGAAGTTCTGTATTGTTTTCATTGTTTTGTTTTGCTTGTTTGTTTGTATGTTACTGGTTTTATTCTGTTCTATTTTTTTTATTTCATTTATCCCTGATGGTATGGGCAGTTATATTGAATGAAGATAACAAGAGGCATTATGGTAACCATTATTGATTGCCTTTTACCCTGTTTAGAAGTCATGTACCATGTTCATTGTTTTGTTGTAATTGACTCTATTCTGTTTTATTTTGTTTGGTTGTATTCTTTTCAAAATAAATAAATAAATAAATAAATACTTCTACACTTGCAGTTCATTCCCTCCCACAATTTAAATGTTTGTTACGTTTTACATCATTTATATTGCCCATCTCTGAATCTTATAACAATTAAATAATATAAGATGTTAATATTAAACTATTTTTACTAAGTTTTTTTAGTCTTCATCCTGAAGGTATGAATGTTTTATAAATCATGGTTATTATGTAGTATATGCAGAATGTATCTATGTAGTTGTTTTTAGAAGTGAGTTTTATCTTTTTTGATGTTTTCTTCTTGCTCATTAGCATCTTTTTTCTTTCAATTTAAGAAGTCTCTCTCCCCCTTATCATTTCTTGTAGGACAGATCTGGTTGCAATAAATTCTCTCAATTTTTGTTCGTTTGGGAATGAATGCACACTGGTTTTGTTCATGCTAGCATGTTATTGAAGTTTTCCACATTTTTCACTTACTTCATTATACTTTTTCAGATCATGCCTTCCTTTACCTTTAAAGGATACTTTTACTGGGTACAGTATTCTTGATTAGCAGAGTTTTTCCCCCTTAGTCTATGAATATTCATCTCACTGTCCCCTGACCTTCAATGTTTCTTCTGAGCAGTCTGTAGTCAAGTGAACTAGGATCCCTTTATGTATAAATTTTCCTTTTCTCTTCCCGATTCTCATGAAAATCTTCTGTCTTTAACTTTTTGGAGTTTGACTGTAAGCTGTCTCAGGAAGACTTAGTTGAGTAGTATCTGAATGGTGACCTTCAACTGGATATTCGTATCCACTTCCAGATTTGGAATGTTTTTCTGTTATTATTTCTTTCAGCAATCTTTTCTCCTGTTTCATGTCCTCATTTCTTCTTGGATCCCCATAATCTGAATTTTTGCTCTTTTCATGCTGTCTCAAAGTTCCCATAAGTTTTATTCAGTCTGCTTCATTCTTTTTTTTCTCTCCTCTGTGTATTTTCAAATAACTTGTTTTTGAGCTCACTAATTCTGTTTATTCTTGTATTGATGTTTTTCATCACATTTTTTATCTTATTTCATATACTTTTCAGCTCAAGGATTTCTGTTTTATGTTTATTTACTTTAATCTTTAACTTTCACTGGTAAAATACTGAATTGTTTCTCTGCATTGTCTTGATGCTCATTGAGGCTCATAGCTATTTTTGAATTCTCTATCTAGTTTGAACATATTGGTTGACACATGTTTGGTTTCTGGTGTCTTATTTTATCTGTTAGGGAACATCAAGTTTCCTTGAAAGTTAATCATGGTTATTGGAATACAATGATGTCTTCAGATTTTAGGATTATTGGTCTCATCCTCATAATCTGAGTTTGTTTACACATGTCCTTCCAGAAATTCCAAGCATGCTGCTTATTTTCTTTGAGGTAGTGGTCACTACTGCTGTGTTAGCACTAGATGGCATTACAAGTCCAGGTTTGCAGTGAACGCATGGCTGGTGTGTTGTTTCAGCATCAGAGTGGGTGCTCCTCACTCCCACAGACATGCAGTGCCCAAGTTTGTCCCAATCCAGAACTGGTACACTGTTCATAGTGGTCTTGGGAAGTGCTGGGAAAGAGTAATCCATCCCTCTGGGATTCTGTCTTGGGTTGGGACAGGCCCAGATACTTCATCTACAGTCAGAAGCCAGTGTTCAGGTAAAAAAAGTATTCCCTCCTGGCACTGGTCCTTGCTTTGGAGCCACCAGCTCTAGGTTCCTATGCAACATCTTGGCATATACTTCCCCCTACTTCCTCCAAGGAGACAATGATTTCTCCAGGTTTGTTACTTGGAGGTGGTGGAAGGATGGAGACAGGATGGTCAGTTCTGCAGCCACCAACACCACAATTCTGGGTTTCACCTAGATCCCACAGCCCACTGAGCCTAGCACAGCAAAGGGCAGCACAAAAGCACACAGTGGGGCTGGGGATTTAGCTCAGCGGCACAGCAAGGTCGTAAGTTCAATCCCCAGTTCAAAAAAAAAAAAAGCGCATGGTGTTATGACCCAAGACTACTGTGTCACCTGTCAGCAATGTTGGCTGTAATACAAAGTTTGTTCACCTTGGGGCTTCAGGTCTCCACCTGGCATCAGGGCAGGCAGAGGCAGAGGCTTTACTTGCAGAGGTTAGTGATAAGTTTCACTGGTCCAGTACAGAGTTCCAAGGAAAAGTGCTGTTTTTTCCCCTGTCCTACATCTCGGAAGAAGTCTGTCTTCATAGTATGCTGACCACACTTGGGGTAGGGTAAATCTGAGATTTCTCCAAAATAAATATTTGATTACACCCAAAAACAAAAGCAAAAACAAAACTATTTGCTTAAAAGCATAGGAGGACTCAAAATGAATAAAAGAGTATTAAACTATGAAGTATATATATTGTTTGTTCAGATGTGACAGTGTCCACCTGAATCAACCTGGCCAGCTTACCTTTGCACTTAGCCCTGGTCACATCTTCTTGCAATAGTTTTTTCTCTTTTGAGTGGGACTTCACATCTAGAAAAGTCTTTGCCCAAGGAATACCTGAACTCCAGATCCTATGGGACCTTCTTAGGTGCTGCTTATTAGAATTAACCTCTGCTTCTGGAGATAGTGGGCTCCCTTGTTTTCTGAATTGTTCTTCTGAGCCCAGTCCCATCAGACCTGCAATCAGAAAAACATGTCTTTTCCTTAAGATTAAACTTCTGACTTCCCTGAAAGTATTTGTTCCTCCTCTTTCTACATGAATTCAAACCCTGGGAGCTCTAACATTTCCGCAACTCATTCTTGTATGCACTGTTTGGTACTGAATGACGAATTGGACCAAGCAATTCCCAAGGCAACATTACCCATCTCCATAACTCAGGTTGTCCTGGCTTGTCTAATGGCTCTGTAGCCAATACTTTATCATATTTGGAGATAATCTTGCTTTTTCATCTTTTACCCATTCCCTACACTATTCCTATTCTCATCTTCAAGGCCTAGAAAGAGACTTCTTAATGATTTCATCAATTTTTAAAACATACCCTTCCCCTAGTCTTTCCTAAACTATCTTTTTGTTCGCAACATATTTTCATGGTAACGATCTGCATAGTCTGTTTCTACAAACATTGTTACATAAAACACTGTGCTTTCAGAATGTACTCAAGTTAAAGGACAATGAGAAACTATTCATGTCCTCAAGGAAATGCTAGTACAACTGGAAAATTAATAAGCATACAAATTACACAAGGAAGTAAACAAAAAATTCAGAGAAATTTGAGAATAAAACCTCCAAACGGAATGTTGATCTCTAGTGCAGAAGACCCATGGACACTTACACAGTTAAGATTCTTGAGGACAGAGGTCAAATGTCATTTATTATTCTGTTTGGATTCCTAGCAAATATTTCAGTACCCATGATTGTTCTCATGGGTACTGAATTATGTCATAAGCTGAATTTTGTCATTCAGGTATCTCAGCACCAGACCAGGAAAATGAAAATACTCTTTAATCATATCCCACCAGCATAAGTCATGAGAAATGATTCCAGTATCAGGTTGGCCTTGAAATCAGTGAGGCATCCTCTCCCGCTGAGCTGCTCCACCTTCCTCACAGCGTATCTCCACAGAGTATGTTACAGACACGAAAGTTCAAATAGACAGTCAAGGCCCTGTGCAGCCTATTTAAAAATGCACAAGTAAAGAAGCCCTCATTCCCGGTAACGTTCAATACGGCTCCAAATCTGGAAGTCTTTCTTTCCGGGGAGATAGCACGTATCTTCCTACAACCACCCCCCATTTGCCTGTGATACAATAGAGAACAAATACAACACTTTTACCAATAACAGGTTCTCTGATATTTGAAGATTAAAGCTCATGAAAATTTTTTTCACCTAAAATGTCCTCAGTATTATCAATTATTTTTCACTTTCTGAGTTCCTTTATCATTCTGGCCAGTCTCCATAAAACATACTTATTACTTATAGGTCGGGTTTTTTTTTTTTAAGTTTAGTATTCAAAATTGGCATTAAAAAATCAGGACAATCACTTTCTACAGTTAAGATGTCATATCTCAAATAATATGGCTTATGATCATAAAAAATTTGTAACCCAGTCATGGAGCACTGCTGATTTATGCTATGTTTACTTTCAACCAAATTTTTCACCTAAAATATTTCCAAATTGTATCTGCTCCTCTGGAATCATTGTATAATAGCCAAATTTTGGGGCCCACAGACAGGCTTTCTTATTTCTCAATTAAATTTAATCTTACGAGATTTCATTTATAATTCCAACAAAGATCTTTAAATACTCTGTCACTAAACAAATTCAATATTCCCTCAAGTTTAAATGTTCCCATTTTTAGTTAAAATTTGTAATTTTTCAGTGCTCAGTGAGTGTTAGCTTTTGTTCTATGAAGTGGAGATTTAACTTAATTAGGACAAAGCTTATGCTTACAAGGAATTCAAATGTAAGAGTGGTGAGAGCACGGGTAGGAGAAGGGCTGGGAAAAGAGCATCGTGAGTGATGGCTCCAGACAAGGCCTCTCTGCATCCTCCCAGTGCTCTCATGAGGTGAGCGTGCCTCCCATATATTAGACCTCTGTTAAGAATTAAATTGCTCTTATGCTCTCTCAGTCAGGTAAACTTCATAGCTGTTGACAGGAATGCACACTGAGAGCCTGGCATAAGTTCTGTGTTGTAACTCCTTGGTTTTTGTCCAAGTAATTACTCAGGTTCCTTAAGATAAACTTTCATAATCCTCTTGGGAAAAAAATTGGTCTGACCTACTTCACCAGTATTAGGTACAAATACAGTCACATCTATTTTAATTTTCTAAGTTGTCTCTCATCCCAATTAGTTTTGCAAAAAGAATTGTATGCCGAGGGAGAACCAAGAAAGGCTGCCTTTTATAAAGTCCTGAAGAATCTTTATGATTCTTTTCTTAAATTTCAGACTCTTCTGTTTACATAACTAAATGGAATCACCCGTGATTTCTCAAGCAAGTGTAAAACTATGATCCAAATACAACTTACTATCACTACCTACGTTTTTAGAAAAGGATAGAATGTTACTTTTTAACTATACTATTTCTGCTAGGAATTAGAGAGGTGATTACTTCTTTATAAAAGAAAACAAATACAATGTAGTTTTTCACATAGAACTTTATGAATGTATATGTGTGCAAAATAGATGACTATACTACTGATCTCTGTTAATTCATCAAAATGAACAGTTTGCGCTGTCATTGTTTGATTATTTGATCATGTTTTATGCCTAGATCTTGTAACCTGAACAACTACTTCTAAGATAACAATATGGAATTTATTAACTAGTGTTGATTTCTTACTGTTTTTTTGTGGTTTATTTTGTTTTGTTTTTTGAAATTCTGTATTATTTCTGTCCTTTTTTCTGTTTTGTTTTTATAAAAGAAAAAAAGAAAACAAATACAAAAGGCGCTAAGCATTTCTAGGAATCAGTTTTAAAAGCCAAGATCTGGGTGGATACTAAAAAAAATAAAGGTAAAGATGAGAGACCTGGACCAGTTGTGATGGCACACCAGTAATTCTAGCACTTGGGAGGCTAAAGCAGGAGGATCACGTTGAGTTCAAGTCCAGCCTGGCCTACGTAGTGAGACCTGTCGAGAGAGAGAAAGAGAGAGAGAGAGAGAGAGAGAGAGAGAGAGAGAGAGAGAGAGAGAGAGTCCTAGAAATGCAGTATATCTTTCCACTAGGGGACTGACAGAAATGCTATTCCTCTTCCCATGTCTTCTACTTTCATTCCTTTTTATATTTCATTTTCTAGTAGGAGAAGCTAAGACTAAGAAGAGACATACTGCACTGCACTGGATTAGAAGAGTTAGAGCTGGCCAGAAACATAAAACATTTTAAATTTACAGCCTTCCAAACTAGTTCTGACATCTCATCCTCAGCTTGACAACCGGCCCCCAGCCAGGGTTATAGGCAGCCTGCCAGGGAATTTTAGTGACACATCAACCATTCACTTGCCCCTGGCAAAGTACTCTCCCACACCCTCCCACCTCCACCTCACCAGCCTGGTCCTGCAGATGCCCAGCAGTTGGCACTCCATGAGACCATTCCCCTCAACATTGTTACCAACGGTCCCAAGCTGAGGATTCCTTTCTCCCCCCACCCTAGGCATTAAGACATCCTCAAGCTTTGTCTCATCTCAGTTACTAAACTCTGGAGGAATAAATGAGACCCTGTTTACTTATACTATAGAAAAGCATTTGTTAATCAAAATATATCTCTCAGCAGTGGGATGTGAATTATTAGACTTCAAATTACACCATGCTAGCTTAGTGTCATCAGGAGTGAAAAATGTAGGACACCACTATTACTCCATTAAACACAGCTGAATCCCTATGGTCACTTAGTAAATGACTTGAACCAATGGCATAGTGTTTATGTCAGCTTTCCATCACTATAACAAATATCTGTGATGAGTTAACTTATAAAGATAAAAGGCTTACTTTGGCTCCTGGTTTTGAGCCTTCTGTCCATGACTGATGACCCCATTGCTTCTGGGCCTGTGGTAAGGCAGCACGTCATAGTGAGAGCATATGACAGAATGAAGCCATTTACAGTATGGCCAGGAAGTGAAAGAGAAGAGCAGGGGACTAAAGTCCCACTGTCCCCTTCAAGAGCACACCCTAAGCGACCTGAAGACTTCCCTCGCTAGGTTCCATCTCTTAAAGTTTCCATTACTTTCCAACAGCACCACTGACAGGTAAACAAACCTTCAGCACATGGTCAGTGCTCAATCAAAACAAAGATCCATCACTTCAGAGAAAGTAAAATGTGACCAGCAAATTCTTCAGACTCGGATGGAAAATTCAAGGGCTCCTGGTGCAAATAAGAATGATATTAATAGGAACAGAAATAACAGTAGCTTACATATACAAACTTATATTGTTCTTATCTCATTTCATATATTGAATAGTCCTATGAGGGAAATTACTGACATCACAGTTTCACAAAGTATCATGATTTCACAAAGTAGGTAATTTTTCCTGTAACACGTCCTTCAGTAGACAATGATCTTCCCAGTGTTCTGCTCTTATGACTAGAAAGATAGAACTTTTGGACCATGTTCAGTAAAGTAGGCAGGCCTTTTCCTCTATATCCCTCGCCACAAGTGGCTGCCTTCCGGTCCCTGCAGCAGACAGGTCTCATCACTTCTTATAGATTCTATGAAATAATTTCATATAGCTTTAAACAATTGCATGAAGAGACACAGGATTAAAGCAGACTTATCCTCACCTTTCGACAACCAACCCTCCCTGCCCCCCGCATAATATTACATTTACAGAATTCTCTACTGGAGCAAGATTTCCTTGGCTTAAATTTTTCTACAAGAGACACTACCTCAAATGCTTGAGTTTCATGGCCTTCCTGGAATCATCCTTTATAGTCATGAGTATTTAAAACAAAGACCATGTGGTGGGGTAATAAAGGATAAGGCAGGGTATAAGTATTTAGTCTCCAAGTGACCAAGGACAGAATAACCCTGAGCATGTATCCTTAAGTGAATTGCTGCATGGAATACTCCCTAGTCAAACTTTTCATGAATTAGCCACTCTCAGGAGCTAGCCTACAAAGTTATATTATTGTTTGTGCTTCTGCATGTGAATTTGCATCATGACTAATGTTCTGCCAATATATTAATGTTGTTGTTTGCTGCCTAATAAGAAAGTGTTCATGATATGAAGTAGAAAATCAATAAAAGTGGGACCAAGGGAAGACCTTTACATGGAAGGTACAGTATTTGTTTAAGTTACATTCTCCCAAGAGATTAATTTTTGTTTCTGTTTCCTTATAAAAGTTTAAGTTTAAATTACTTTGATGCATAATTAAATTTAAGGGGTTTTCAAAGGCCTCTGAAAGCAGAGGCATGGCAAAACAGGTTGTCTCCTCATGATCTGCCATTCATGCTGGCTGCAAAATGTAGGCATCAGCAAGGTGTAATGTGACCAGCATTTTACCATCCAGAAAATGCTTTAGTCTTTGGCAATCACCAACTCTTTGAAGACAGGAACTTTATGCCTCTTTCTCATTGCCAGGCCTAGCACAATGCCTGATACCCTATTCAATTCATTTACTTGCATCAAGCACATCCAACTCATCACCCTGCCCAGTATGAGTAGTTCCTTAAGGAATATATTCAGTCCCAGTAGTAATAGACTCAGAAGAACAGTCAGGTCCTTCCAAAGAGACATAAGGAAAATGCTTTTTGTTTGTTTGTTTTTTTGGTATGGAGAATTGAACTCAGGACCTCATGCTTGCTTGGCAGGTGCTATGCTGCTGAGCCAGAAAATACCATTGTTTTTAACAAATGGAAACATGAAATAGTTCTTTCTGTAAATACAGGAAAATCATTTTCAAAACAATCAGAAAATGAAAAAAGAAATGACAGCTGAAGCAAACACAGCACTGAGAAGAAAGGGAAGAATTTCTGTTATCAGCCTCTCACATTGAGAAAGATGGCTTTTGCTGGAGCACAAGAGCACTTATTGCCACACAATAAACTTAGAATATATGCGAGTTCCCCTCACTCTAATATCCAAATAAAAGCACAATCAGTTAATTTGGTCTTTATCTTTGCCTCCATCCTGCTTTTACTCCAACTTTGCAAAACCAGGTCCCCATTACCTCAAGAATGATTCTGGAACAAGGCTTCTGGTTTCCTCATTATTTTCCTCCCTAGTTTTTCTCCGCAGTGTATTTCTGCTTAGATTCAATTTTCTTAATGTTTTGGGGTTTCTTTTTTTTCTTTTTTTTTTTTTGAAACAGGTTTTTGCATTGTAGTTCAGGTTGTCCCTGAACTCACTATGTAGCCCAGGGTGGCCTCAAACTCACAGCAATCCTCCTACCTCAGCCTTCCAAGTGCTAGTATTACAGCTGTGAACCACCATGCCCAGCTCAGTTTTCTTAAGGTCAGGCACCATATTTATTCATTTGCATTCTAAGAACATTGTGCAGCCTCTACTACACAGCAAGATTTTTTTACATATTTGATGACTGAATGAATGAATGAGTAACAGAGTGAACCTCTTAATATTTTTATTGCATCATTTCCTGCTTGGATCCTATTAATGGCTGGTTTTAGACTAACATTGTACTGTGTTAACTGTATTATCACATATTTCATATTTGGAAATTCATTTGCTCAACATAATTTATTTGTAATCCCCAAGTCAAAACTCAGTCATTCAAAATCTTGTGTTTTCCTTCTTTTTAACATCAAGGTCCTCTCAAGATTATAACTTCTCCAAGAAATCTTCCCTACATATTTGAGCCCAAATTAATTAACTCATATCTTTGAACCTTATATATAACTGTGATCTTGTCTGTATCATGTAACTATATGTAACCGTCCTTTATTCCTTACTTAGTTAATATTATTTGCTACCCTTCTTTACTATAATTACCTTAACAGCAGTTATCCATCTCTCATTTATATAAATTCCACTTCTTTGTACCAACTTACGGATGATGAATCCAAGGGCTAGCAGGTCATTTGTCAGGGAAATGTCACTTTTCAGTGTGAAACGGAAGTAGCAACTATAATTCCCAATCGGTGCAGTCCCCATTTTTCTGTGCCAGTTGTTATGAAACTCATTTTAGTGACACTTCTTGTTTTTGCGGACGCTCAGTGATGGAGACCATTTATTGAAATCTTACCACAAGCAGCATTATTTAGTATCTGTTCATATCCATGTCAATACCAGTATCAGAAGGAGAACATGGCTGCCTGGGGAAAGACAACAAGGGCAGCAACTCTGAACTGGCAATGGAAAAATGCATGCACCCTGAGCCTGACAAGAGAATAAAAGAAAAGAAAAACTAGGTAGTTCTTATACAGAGTTTCTCCATACCTACCTCTACCGGCAAGAAAATGAAAAAAAATAAGAAATAAGTGTATGCCTTATCTTATTTCACTCTAGAAATGGGTAAAACTCATTATGGACAGATCTATAAACCAACCAGAGAAGGAAAAGCAGCTACTACTTCCACGAAATATACGTTACCGACAAAATTTTACTTTTATGATAAAAAATGTTTAAAATTATTTTTCTTTTTATTTTTTGTGTAGTATTTTTAGAAGGTTTTATTAATATATGCTTACATTACATAATCATTACATTACTCGTAGGGATTAGTGCATGTACATAACACTTGTACATGCACTAATCTTCATCCACTTCTCTACACTCCCTTTCCCCTCCCCCTATCTCTTGATCCCCTTTCCACTTAAGAAAGACCTATATTTGTACTACCTATTATGTCTTTTATCTTTTATTTTGTAATTTATGTATTGGTTTTCTCATATAAGAGAAGTCATGTGATATTTAGACTTGGGTGTCTGATTATATTTTACTTAATATTATGGCCTCAAGGTGAATCCATTTTCCTACAAATGATACAGGTTTATCTTTATGACAGAGTAATACTCAATTATGTATAAATACCACATTTTCTTTATTGATTCATCTGTTGATAAATATACAGGCTGTTTCCAAGATTTAGCTATTAGGAATTATGCTGCTATAAACATGGATATAATGTATCACTATAATATGATATACTTAACTCTTTCAGAAAATACCCAGAAAGGGAAGAGCTAGGTAAAGTGGAATTTTTATTTCTAGCTTTTTCAGTCCATCTGTTCAAAGTCCATTCATTCAAAGGTTTGGTTTAACTCTGATATTTCTGTGTTGACTCCAAGTCAGTGTTGCATGACAGATGACCATAGCAGAGGAGAAACAGTCCATAGCAGAGCAGACGGAAAGCAGCAGCAAGCACAAAGCACCAAGCCTCTTCTTCCCTTTTATCCCATCTATGCTACAAGACCCAGGATGAGCCTTCACATTATCCACACCCAGAACTATAATAAACCAATTCATGCACAAATCCAGTACCATACACCTGTAATAACAGTATCAAAAACCTCATATCTAGTCACCTCTCAAAAGCCCCACAATGAGTGCATGAATTTCTTGAGGTGTGCCTTGTCATGAAAATACCTTATTTCTTCCTTATTCTTCATCAGTTT
>RJWT010027132.1:0-15606 GCA_004365215.1 Cuniculus paca | reverse complement strand
TGGCAAGTGTGAGGTTGTGAGCTTGATCCCCAGTGCCACAAAAAAAAAAAGAAAAAAGAGAGAGAGAGACGGTTTCTTGCAGGCAGTCTCTTTAAATTCTAATTGCTGTAAACTTGTTTGTGATGAAACTACTAGCACTCCATTGCCTTTCTGAACCACATTTCTAAAAAACTACTTAAAAATTAAAAAGTAGATCCAAATGATGATTTTTCTTATGTTTCAGGAGGTGTGGTACATAGATCTTTTTATTTTTTGTGGTGAACATATCATTTCACTTCAATACTTTTTTTTTTTTTTTTTTTTTTTGCGGCACCAGGGATTGAACTCACGACCTTGTGCTTGCCAGGCAGACGCTTAGGCCGCTGAGCTAGATCCCCGGTCCTGGTGTTTTTGAGACAGGGTCTCACTATGCCGTTCAGGCTGGCCTTGAGCTCACTTTTTAGCCCAGGCTGGTCTCGAACTCCAACAATCCGCCTGTCTCAGCCTCCCGAGTGCTGGGATTACAGGCATGAGCCACCACGCCCGGCTTCACTTCAATACTGTTAAAGCATTATCATACATATTCTTATTTCTATTCCTATTTTTTATTTTAGGGTGTACATTGGAATAGCTTAAGAGGAAATCCAGATTAAAGCTGAAAAATTGCTAAAATTGTTATAGATAATGATTTCTATTTTTGACAGAATAATTCAGTTTGCATATTCTGTTTAGTTCTTGCATCATTCAAGCTTACCCATTTGGATTACTTGATAAGAATTCAAAATACATGCAATAAATACAAGCAATATTGTATAATAGATTATTGTTTTATAATATTAATATAAAATATTAAACAATATAATAATAATATAACAATATAATAGTATAATAATATTAATATTAAAATATTAAACACAATTCTCTGGTATGTGGCATGATCAAGGTAATGTATAAATTGTTAATTTTTTATTTGATTCAATACTACTACATTTCTGCAGGTGAAAGAGTTACAAGTGAATACTTATATTTCACCTTTGGAATGTGATTTAATAAATTAAAGCAATGCAAATAATCTGTTATGGGAGAAAACAAAACAAATTATCATGGTCCAAATAAGATTCCTTTAAGAAATGAAAATAAGCTTGAATTTTATGAAATAAAAGATAGAGTTGAATAAATTAAAGAAAATCTTTTTTCCCAAGTATGTTATATGTAGAACATATATAATTTAATTTTGTTGTTGTAATTGTTTTACAAATGTACAAATTTGGGAGAGGATGGCAGTGTGATAGGTGGCACACTATCAGTGTGCTGTGTGAGTTTGAGTTGGCTTCTAAAGTATCAGGGGGCAAAATATACAGATGAAATTGAAATTGTATATTGATAACGTTACAGGCAACTGAGATAGAAATATTATAGGCTGTAGGACAGGGCTGGGCTTTCGAAGGAGCCAGCGCAAGAGACCAGATGCCTTGCAACTGTGGGGGAGACAGACATTACCTCTATGGGCCAGACCTCAAGACAAAAGATAAAACAAATGCACCAACATACTTCCATAGGATAAACATCAGGGATATTCTAAATAGATCTCCATCTCCCTGAGGAAGCCAGGAGTCACCATCCCAACCCCCTACAGGAAGATTCCTTGGTCTTTCTTTATGGATGACTGCTACGTGACTAGCTTTCCTATTTTTCTTGGATTTAATCAATTTTACCTAAGCAGTTAATCTTATTGGTTGGTCATAGTTCTGTCCCACATCATGCCCACCTTGTGAGTTCCCGTGTTTTTCCCACCATAGACCTGCCTCACTTTGTGGTTTGCTATACAAAAGTCCCTAGAAAAGACAGTCTTTGGCAACCCACTGGGGACCTCTTCTGTCTCTCTCTCAGATAGAAGTTTTCTTTCTCTCAACAAATATATTCTTCTCTTAACCTCTGTTGTTCCAAAAATTCATTCTTTGATATTAGAGAACATGGACTCATACCAGACATCTAGTAGACTGGGTGTTTCTTTCCCTATATATATAGGGAAAGTTGCCCTATATCATTTGGCAGTCTTCCACCAAGATCATTGGATGGCGGTAACAGGATTCAGTATTTTAAATATTCTTAAATTCTTTCATGGATGGGCTGTGGAACAGAATTGTGAAATTTTGAATGTGCTTGGAGGACTAAAATGAAATGAAATTTTAATCAGCCTTGAATGCCAGGGTAAAGTCTTAATTTTATATACTTAGAATAAGAATATAGTTGAGTTACAGCAAAAGTATTTTCCAGCAGTTTGGTATTATTGTCATCTAGAGTTCAGCATTAATAAATATTTAATAATTTATATTCAAAATAAAATTCTTGTATTTTTTTCAGTACAGCACAGAAAACAAAATTACAACTAAGCTGATGGCTCGTGTATTTAGTTTCTACTACTAAGTCTAAGGAGAATAATCAAAGTATCTCTGGAAATACACACTCTTTTCACCTTCTGGCTTCCAACTGAGGTACTGTGCTGGAACTGTAAAAAGTGATATTTATGGGTTCTTTAAAAGATTAGCCTCAGATTTGAACCACTGCAAAGAATGCTTCAGATGATGGGTTTTACTATCGTTTGTATACTATATGGGAATTTCATTTTTTAGACTTTCTACAGTTGATTTATGTCAACACATTACCATTAATTTTCTAAGTATATTTTTACCAGGGAGTTGCCATTTTGTATTCTTAGGATTAATCTTTGGAGAGTAGAAATAAATTTCAATTCAAATGCTATAGAATTGAAAAAATTAGAAAGAAAACATCATGCTGTCACTCTTCTTTATTAATAAATTTCACATGAAGATATAGATATTATATAATGGAGTATAATTTCATAACTGATGTCATATGGCATGCGTTGGACTGATCAAATAAGATATTTCAACTTGTATCTGCCTACTGTTTATTCCATCTGTTTGCTTCATTCTTGCCATATACTTTAACATATGAAAGTCTTCCTAATTTTTTTAAAATTTTCAAGTTTTAACATTTATTATTATGCAAACTTTTCCAATTGTAAGCCTGAAGGAAGGTCACTGAAAATATAAAGTGAATGATATTTAAGAAATCAATATATTATAACATGAATAGGCTAACAATCTTTGGAGACAGAAATTGTTACTGTTATCTGAATGTGCTTCTGGTCAGAAAGTGTCTAACCTTCAGTTGAAATTATATCCACTTAGTGACACCTGATAGGGAAAGGACTTTCACTTTGGGAAAGTCCCTGTATGGGATCCCCTGAGCAAATAAGGAGTAGAGGGAAGGAAGGGTTATTTTTCAGTAATGATTTCAGAACACTCTGGAGAAATCCTGAATTTGCTCTTAAACTTTTCCTTGGGTTAAGTCCTTTGAGGAACTCAAAAAAGTGAGATACTTTTGCTCTTTCTCAATGGAATGGAATCTGTCTCTCAGGTTAAAAAATTTTACAGGGTATCTGCAAAGATTTTTCTTTTACTTGGAAGTAAACTGGACCAATCTTATCCCACTTTTAAATCCATGTTCCTCATAATATTTACAATTTATGAGGGCCGGGGATCTAGCTCAGCGGCTTAAGTGCCTGCCTGGCAAACGCAAGGTCATGAGTTCAATGCCCAGTGCCGCAAAAAAAAACCAAAAATTACAATTTATGTACAGTATTTTCATAATTTGTCATTTTATATGACTTTATTACCTCACATCAATATAATTTCCGGTATTATGATTTATATTCTGAGTTAAATGGAAAATTCATTCCAAGTAAAATATTCTTAGGCAATTTATAAATATATTGATACTTCTTACTGTCTGGCTATTTTTCCTCCAAGCCTACTGACATCAATACCACATTTTCTTGAATTATTCTTTTACTATTACTTTTGCAGAAAGTGGGTACATAATAGAGATTTCCTTACAGTATGATAGACTAGAAGAAAAATTCCTATTTTGAACCCATTTATTTGACTTGCAGTGTTCTTAAACATCAAATATGTAGATACTTATATTTTTAAACAGCTTTTTTCCTGTAAACTTTTAAAAAACCTTTAATAAGTTTGGATTTGATACTACATATTATGTACTGGAATATGTACTAATAAAACTTGATGAAAGAACATTAAGAATTTAAACTAAATGTTCTAGTTGACTTAATACTGGACAAATTACACTTTACACAGAGAAAATATTCTGTTCTATCTATCTATCTATCTATCTGGCTATCTATGTATGTGTTTCTATCTGCTTTTATATCTATCTACCTATCTATCTTTTAATATTTTATAGCCATGGACTTGGAGTGAAATACTGTTCTTTTAATATTTGCATATGACATGACACCTGGTTTGCTTTTCTTAAAGAATCACATTTTAAGGATGATATCTGATATCTCTTACAAAGATCTTCTTGTGAGATGCATAGCAGATGTTACATAATGAGGATTCAATTTGTCTTAGCCTATTTATGTTACTCTATATAAGACTGTTGGATTGACCTATTTAAAATGAAATAAAAATATTCAATAAGTAGGAAACTGATTAAATCAGTTTTGACAGTGAGATATCTAAGTGCCACTGAACATCAGTCATGTGAAAAACAACTATAATAACCATATGATAAAAGAGTATTGAGTCTGTTGTTATTGATTTATGGGAGAGGATTGCTTTGTTAGATTTGTATATATATATATATATATATATATATATATATTATGATTTCTTCATGTACCTAGGATTTTTTCATATATATAAATACATCTGTAATTTGCAAGTGCTTAGTCAAGAATTACTGAGTTAAGAGAATGAAATTTGGGTGTTTATAGGGTTTAGAGTCTGATTCAGGTTGAATCTTTCAATCCAGGATTTAATTTGTATTAGGGTCACAATATATTGCTTTATAATTAGAAAGGCAGGGTACAACAAAATTTCCTAAAATCTTAACAGGCTTCAGAGAATATTGAAAACAAAATATTTGCTTGATGACATCTTTTTCAGAGTTGTATGATTTAATGCTAATTTTGAGTGAGGAGGCAAGATTTCTGGAATGAACACTGAAATTACTCTGAATTTATTCTATCCTTGGCAAAACATTCTAGTAATGATGAGGTCATGTTGATTGAAACAGTAGAAGATCAAAGTTATGTTAGTATATGTACTAAGATCTTTGGTTTTAGGTGAATTTGGGTGTTAATGTCTGACCTTGTGGCCATTCTGAGCTAAAAGATCACTAATGTATGTGACTGAGTAACTCAATCATTACCGCATGAGGTTCATGCTTTCACTTTAGCTTCTTGATATGATTGTTTGAATCATCATATATGTTACACTTTAAAAGCATTTTTGCATACATACATGCCTATATTACTTATTTTTTATTTGAATTATTGTGTGAGACAGTTAGAAACACTTCATTTTTTGGTAGACAAAAGTGAAGATTCTGAAGGACATCATCTGGAAATTTAAATATAAAATGATACTAAGAACAAAAATGTTATCTGAATTTGTAGTGTACTTCAGGTGTCAAGAATGCCTGGAGTAAACCAGCAAACTAGATTCCATCTGCACTCTGAAGATTCTAAAGAACCAGACAAGGGAACAAATGTTCTAATTGTTTATATTCATTTTCAGGTATGTTTCATTGCAGTGAAAATCCCACTGAACTCTGCTGGACTATAAACAAGACATTGTTTCCTTCAAACATCAAAATTATCTCTATGGTGGCTGTCCTGTGAGCTACAACTTCCTCTAATTTGTGGATCTTCAAGATGAAGTGTTTTTAGAGTTTGGGCCATGTTGATCTTCTCTACAGCATACAATACAGTGAGATTTGTTCATTTTATTTTACAGTCTTCTTATACAGACTTTAAAATAGTAAAGAATCAAAAAATACCATTTAGTGCTTAGGATATTTCCTCTGAAATAATTTTTCTATCTCCTGGATGAAGTTACTTAATAAAATAATTTACAGGCATACAAATTGATTGTATAAAGTAAAACTAGGTGGTGTCTGGGAATGTCTTAGAAAAAGAGTTCATTAAGCAAGTTTTCATTCAGTTATCAGGTAGTGGTCAGTTAGTTTTTGTGTCACAAATCCAGTATCAGGCATCTGAAGCTATAAATGATCTATAATTGGCCAAAATAGCCCATGGACAATTATTAAGTAGTTCTATGGTGTTATGACATGAGTCATTCAGAGTATTTCAGTGAGACATTAGGTAAATCTAAAGCAAAATTAAAGTTAAATCTTACATGCAAGATTTTAGAAAATGAGACAGACTCCACATAGGCACCATATGCTCTCTCTTTCTTTTCCAAGTGTTAATTCTTATGTTCAGTTAAAAATGCTAATAACCACATAAGATCTCCAAGTCAAAATCTACTGAAAGAAGTAATCTACTTTTCAATGTAAGATGTGATAAAATTTGAAATTGTTCAATGACTGACCTTATGTGGTTTGTTTTTTTTTTCATCTGTAAAGTCATACATATGTTGAATCTAGTTAACTGGGAAATCAATGCATTCATTTTAAAGAACTGTTATTAATGGAACCTGCTGATGGTTCAATAAATATATTTATAATACATAATCAATTTTTATTAATTTATAAGTATTCAAATTGTGAATTACATGCAAAGAATGTATAACATACAAAAAGCAAGGTTAAAAATAAAATTTTTCATAGTGAGCAGAATTAAACACAGTCTTTAAACCAAAAAATACAAGAATGTAGATAGAGATATGAAGAATCAAGGATTTCATTATAAAATGCGACATTCTGCCATTTGGTGTATTTTCATGGTAAGCTCTCTATAGCTCATATAGTTTTTGACGTATTCTATGGGTCTTATACAGAAATATTTCAGCTTACAAACATTCAATTTCTGAAGTTTTTTATAAGGTGCATCAGTTTAAAAGTTCCAGAAGAGATTATCTGCCAGTGAAGTAAGGATGTTCTATGCCTCTTTAATTAGAAGATATAAATCTTATGGACAGTTACTGTTGTGCTTATTGGTTATAGAATAAGGTTTTTCCATTGGAGTCTATTTCTGATGCTTCGTTCAGACTAGCATATGTCTGTGTTTTAAAACAAGCAAAGAGTTTATCTCACTGTCATTAATTAAATGATCACTTAATAAACAAAGTTGGAAACTCTCTGAGAGTTTTACTATTCAATTTTAGAGTTACTACATTTGTCTTTTCTGCTTTTCCCAAAGCTTAAAGCTCCTGAATTACCATATTTCAATAAAATAAATACCTCTGTCATTACAGGGCACCAAAGAGATAAGTTGAGATTTCTTGGTACAAGTAATGTTTTGACACTGTTTTCATTAGAAGTTTGCAGTACAAAATTATTACATTCATCATGGGGAGTTGGTGAATATATATAATCGCATCTGATTTCTGATTTTTATCTCCTTCCCCACTCTCCTTTTTCTCTGCCTCCATCTCCCAGTTCCCTTCCCTTTTGCAAATTCTTTGTCAATAAAAGATTTTAGTTTCATTCTAAGAGTAAGAAAACACTGACATTGCCACATACAAAAATGTGTTAGATGACAGTTAAATGAAATCCACATGAAGCTTATCCAACGGTATATTTGGCTTGGTTTTACGTTGTTGCCAAAATTATCCTAATGCCTAATGAGACATGCTCCATGACCACCTTCAGACAGAATTCGCTTTAGATAGCTGCATTTTTTAAAGGAAAGTTTTACCAACAATGTGTATTGAATACAGTTATCCTCTTGTTATTCTGGGGCATTTTCGTGCTTTCATCGTTGGTATGCCAGGGCTCCTAATTAGCTATGTTCGGAGTTATCCACATGTAGTCTGCATTGATATTACTCCTAATTCTATTTTGTGTGATGCTGGAACCAGTTGCTAGTTTTTCATAATAGGTGTTCAAAACTTCTCAAAGATACTGTTCTGTGAATATCATCGAGGTAGGGATATTAGTGAAGGCTATTTGACAAAATAAGCAGCCTGGGCATTTCTTCTAGTGCTTACGTTATTCCTGATGACTACCTCTTAAACATTAGATTACAAATACCCTATAATACACAGACCACTTTGGATTGAGTTCAAGAACACTTTTTGATACTAACACACTCTAGGAGTATGATCATTCTAAAACCTCACACAGTACATTGACACTATTTACATCAGCCTTCTTGTCTTCAGCTAACTGACAATATCTGGAAGAATGATGAATTTTACCATCTGGGCAGAGTTTTGCACCTGGCAGAGACACATATCTAAGTATATAAGTGAGATCTCTCAGAGGGGACACCAACTATTTTGTTTTTTCATTTCTATCTTAAAATATTGAATTATAAGCCTGCACATTCTAAGGGCTTTTCTAATAAATCCACCTGAATCACAGTCCATGAACTAAGACTAGGCTATGATGAGTTTCTTCATTTTCATGTAATAGAATAAAAGTTGCAAAATTTTAATTATTACCATGATGAAAGGAAATGTGTGGGTTGGAAAGTGATAGAATTTTATAGCAAGTAATGAAAGTTACTGACAAATGTTGTGTTTTTATAAACAACAAAGGTAAACTTGAAGGTACAGTTCAGCTTAAAGAAGAGCCTAATAAACGGCATAAATTTAGAAACTTGGCATAAACTTTATAAATTCACCTGTTTGATTAATGTATCTTATTCTTAAAATGGGTAGACAGTTGTCACAGGGTCCAGAAAGAAACTATAGTTATTTATTATGCTAAAGTCATTCTCAAAACATCAATCAAGAAAAATCAAGGGTTTGTCTAAAGAATTTCTTGTATATTAACTGACAGAATGTTTTACTGTAATTAGGAAAGTGTATATCTGCACTTTTGAGGAGCTAATTATATCTCTCACTCTCTGTCTCTGTTTCTATCTCTGTCTCTCATGTCTCCCAGCAGTTTTCTGTATGTCTCCAGTACACACACAAAGTGTCCATTTTCTGAGAATAGGCTTAATTAGCAAAGCTTTTGTTAACTCATATGTTTTTTAATATTTCCAGAAAAATTGAGAACTCATGAAATTCTTAACTATATTTTTGTTATTGACCTGGGAAAATTCTGAATGGTTTATTGTCTGTCCTGAGTATGTCTCCTTTGGAATAATTCATGTCCTGAAAATGAACTTTAGAAAATGTATAAATCCTCTTTGGAAACCTTAGAGATTCTAAACTAAAATATTGATCTAATATACAGAATGAGTTGTAGACCTATCATTGTTTCTATAACGCAACAAATCGTCACAGACATATTGAGTAAGGATAAAATCACTGAGAAATATTGTCAGGATTTGTGAAAGAAGAATACTTTATTAAACTCCTGACACATGCTGGAATAAGTTGTTTCTTTTTTGTTTGTTTGTTTTTATGATGTTTTCTCCCTATAAGAAGCCAAATATTGTCTATGCTGATCTAATTCTAAAAAGATACTCAAAACAAAACAAAACAAAAAAGACCTACAATTAAAAACTATTCATCAGAGCTAGGAGATGCTGAATGTAAAACGAATTCTGGCTTTGTATTAACAGTCTAAAAAAACAATTACGAGGTGTGATCAAAGCACAACAAATACTGAATTTTAAAAATTGTTATGGTAAAATATAGTCATTAATAAATAAAAATACTCCTTGCTTCAGACTCCACCTTAGCTCTACTAGTGAAATTCTAGAAATAAGGGATACTTAAACATTTAACTTTTTTCATTCTTGAAATTAAAATAGCAGAGTCTTTTCTGAATACTACAGGGAGAAAATGTGAAATTGAAGGAAAGTCTGAAGTCATCAAAAACTCTAAAGGACAATTTGTTTGGCTATTCAACTGTAATGATATTTGTCTTCTGAAATAGATGAATGTCATTTTTTCTCAGTATACAAAAATGATTGTGCATCATAACAAAACAGTTGCTTGATTTCAAATGAAATACTATTCTGAACTCAGTTTACAGAGTACAAGTCTCTACAACTAGATCACAATTTCTGCCTTAGCACAAATAAACAAGCCAGTTAATTGCAGACTATTCCTTGAATTTAAGGAAAACAAAATGTAATTATTCAAGTACTATTTAATTACAAATAATTTTTATATCATATTATGGAAGATGAAATTGCATAGAAAATTTCATATTAAAATTTGCACAAAATAATTCTACTTTGAATTTGTTAACATTACAATATATCATTTATTTCATTTTATATATTTAATTTAATCATTTGTTAAATAGATACTTACCTATTTTTATCATATAATTTTGTATTTTGTTTGCACTAAGATTTGTTCCTGGATGTGTATATAATGTAATACAATCAGTATTTTACCTAATTTCCAAGAGTTAATCTGTATTATAGTTTATATTCACTATGCAAATCATGTAATTGCAAGGCAAATTTTTAATATTTCATTTTTAATTTTAGTTAATATATAACTTCTAAAGTTTCTATGTTTATTTCTCTTCTCATATTTCAATTTTATCATCTTGAAAATGCAATGTAGCATGTTATGCAAAAGCATTCTTGTTGAAAATGCCCAGTAATGATAAAGAGAAATGCACAATCCAATTCCAATAAAATAAATCAATCTATACAAAAGGAGCTTCTGTGGCATAGGCATTATTCTACAATTATCCATATCTGTGCAAATCCTTTTAATACACACACCAACAATCAGGCAGACACATGCATGCATACATATATATAACGTATAACTAAAAATACTTTCCCCTACTGTCAATTCACTGTTATTAAGCCACAGAATTGAAATACACATAGTCACTGTCTATCATATTTATCTTTACCTATGGACTCATATTTACTTACAAGTTCTCATCAAACACCAAATCAATTTCAAAGTGAGATGTTAAAGACCAACATTTACCATATTAAATAAGCCCTTGAGCCGGGCGTGGTGGCTCACGCCTGTAATCTCAGCACTCGGGAGGCTGAGACAGGCGGATCGTTGTGAGTTCGAGACCAGCCTGGGCTACAAAGTGAGCTCAAGGCCAGCCTGAACGGCATAGTGAGACCCTGTCTCAAAAACAGGGCTGGGGATCTAGCTCAGCTGTCTAAGTGCCTGCCCGGCAAGCACAAGGTCGTGAGTTCAATCCCCAGTGCCAAAAAAAAAAATAATAATAATAAATAAATAAGCCCTTGATAAGTCATTATCAAAACCTGTTGTTAAATGATTATGTAAGTACTTCTTTTAAGAAATACTCCTATAATCATATAAAAATATTGCTATTCAGTAGGTGATGGATTGCTAACTGGTGGTCAACTTGTAATACCAGATGAACTGAATCAGCAGGATGCTGAGTGTAGATGACCCACCTGAAGATTTTTGCCAGCATAAAATGGAGACCTGGTGAGGAAGAGTGTTGTTGTTAGGAGTTGTTGTTTCTTTTGGGACTGTTGGTTCTCTGAGAGCAGCATGTCATGCTGGATTCCTTGATGTGAACTGGGCTGTTATGATCAGAGGAGTTCGGGACCTTGTCCCTGAGAATGGCTCTGGTTCACTTTGGGGGAGCTCTGGTCTTTACTTTGCACGTTCCAGCTGGTCACAGTAATAGCAGAATGGGTTTTATCAAAGGTCTCCATAAATTTGTTAACGTAACTAAGGAGGCCTTTAGGGCTTCGAGGAATTTGGACAGGGCTTCAGTTGATAAGTAAGAAAATAGCTGTCTGAGTATCATTAACCTGCTCTTTTTCATCAATAGGAGGCCCCAATGATTTCCACATCCTTATGGGAGACACTCCAATAATTATAACATGGGTCATCATCGAAAGTATCATGCTTTCTAGTCTATAAGTTTTATGATTTAAAATACTCTGATACAAAGATTTTCAAATGGCTAAAACAATCGACTGTTATTCACCTCATGTGGTATAAAATGTATTCAGTTCTCCAGATGTACATGTCTTCCAAAATGTAAAACAACAACTATTCATGGTGATAGAATTTTCCTTCAGATTCAGACCTCTACATTTAGCAAAACCTTATGAGATGTACACCCCACTAAAATTCAACAAGTTAGGGAAAATCTTGTATATTAAATAGGGATGATTGCGCTAAAAGGAGTATTTTGTGTCAAAATGGAAATTCAGATGTGTTACAAAATGTCATCATGATTGTCATGCTATAATTTATGTATGGTTTTCATTTCTAATTTTCTGTGTAAAATACGTAACTGCTAACATTCTGTAGGGCTTGAAATATTAAAATATCCATGGTATTGTTTTGGTTTCTGTCTAGGTGGCCCCCCCACGTCTCAACCAATAAGATTAATTATTCATGTAAAATTGACCAAATCCGGGACAATGGGGATGCCGGTCACATAGCAAACAGGCATAATTAAAGAGCAGTGACTCTGTAGGGAATTGGGATGGTGACTCCTGGCTTGAAAGGAGACTTCTTATATAACTTTTCTAGGATGAGTAGATATCCAGATTTGGGAAATATGCTGTTTCATGTTAAATAAGCTAGACTTTCCCTACAATAGGTACTAAGTTTACCTAAGACATAACATGGTGGACAGAAGGAGCAAAGACCTAGGATAATTGAAAATTGCTGGAATGGGTCTCAATTTCAATTTTTATAGGCAGCAATAAATTATATCAGGATCACAATGAGTTATATCATAAAAACATTATTTTTCTGATCTACCAAAACAAACTGTACTCTTCAGTCACTTGAGGTTAGTGATTGATAACATTAAAATTTAGTCACATTCTCTTCTAAAGTCTAATACTAACTGTAAAAATATTTGGGAATTTATTAATATACTCTGTGTTTTATTTTACTAATATTTAAACAAAGAGAACAATAATCCTAAGAAATACAATTATGTGTTTCATTACTTGAGTTATTGCCAGTGTAGTATTCAGTGTCAGATGTTTAGTTCTCATTCAATAACTATTAATTATTATGTCTCTCTCTTTGAATTTGAAAGAATTCATAGAACTGTATAGCACTTCTGTCAGCAAAATTGTTGCTACAATATGGTAAGTTCAATGTCATAATGTAAATATTTGTGAAAATAAAAAAATAGTAGATGATACTTCAATTTCTTATCTAAATATTCTTCCAAAACAAGTAACAAAGGGTTTCTGAAAAAGAATTAAGATACAGTTCATTACAAAATGTCTTTATGTAAAAAATATTGTTCAACTTAGATATTGAGTTTCTAGAAATCATTTGATTTCTTGATTGTTAAAACAATCATTCTTTTAATGAATATTTTTAAATATATACGAATTATTTTGCTTGACATGAATACTGGTATAAAAAAACTTGACTAGTTGTAGGTGTTATAGTGATAAAGACATTAACATGAATATTGCCAAAAACAATAAATTGTATGCTTTACATGGTTATATGTTATGGTTCATCAAAAAACAAATGAGCAATGAATAATAGAATTTTATTTCCCAGTAATTGATTATTCATCCATCTGAATGAACATGTTCAAATTTTTTTTTGCATATTAGCAACACATTTAAAGGAATGCATTTAGTAATTGATTTTCTACATTTATTGATCTGTTTAAAATGCCTTTAATCAGCTCAATATTAATATTGTTCTCATGTGACTGCTCCTCCAATAGCCTTCCATGTTCTTTCATTATATGTTTGTGAAAACAAATATCCTTATTAAGAAGCAAAGATATTCTCTGCATTTGAATTTTCCTGTAAACTAAATTAACAAAGTAGTGACTATTTATTTTTAGAACTCCTTTTGGAGAACTTATTTATGTTTAATGAATGAGAAATAACACTTTTTATTTCTTTTTATGTCCATCTATTTCCAGCAACAAAACATATAAAACTGAGAACTATGTTTACATAAAACTGAGAGCACTTCTAACTTTTGGCATTTTCATTTATGGAAGGATGACAAATTTTCCATACTATATCAACACATCTTCATAATTCAGATTTTAAAGTGAGTATAATCTAAGTTCTGTTTTTTTTTTGATGGAAAGTGAACATAACAATAAAGGAAATTAAAGTAGGAAATAATGAGATACTAAAGAAATTGATGCATACTGCCTACAGATCTGGGACTAACTTTACTAAACATATATCATATAACATAATGTTTCTATCATCTCTTCCATCAAAAGTCCCATTCAGATTTAGAACCCAAAAATGTCCCTCTCAAGTTGAAAGCAAAGGTGACAATAGCCACCTTTTAGGGTCAAACTTTACCTTGGTATTGCTTCAAATCTTATAACCTAATCTTCCTAAGAATAATGTAACTGAACTTAAGATACTATTGCTAGGGTTTCAGGAGAGAGTTAATAAATCACAAAAAAGGGGACTGGGGATTTACTTCAGCAACACAAGCACCTGCCTGGCCAGCATGAGATCATGAGTTCAATCCGGAGCACAAGAAAAACAAAAAACAAAACACACACACACACGCATACACACAAAACTACAAAAAAAGGAAAACACAAAAAAAGAATGAAAGTCTTATAGTCCAATAAAGAATACCTATTTATACATTTTACAATTAGAGAAATTACTTTGAGTCAGAAATTATGATACTTTATTTTACAGAGCACTAGGAGAAAAATAAAATTGAAATTCTATTCTTATGAAGGTAGCATTCATTCATTCAGTCATCCATCCATTAATTCTTGCATGCATACATTTAAAATGACCAAGTACCTCACACTAGATGCAGACATAGAAATGAGATGTAAATGTCTATGCATGCACATTTGTTATCCAGTTACTTATTGTACAGTCTCCAATACTCAAAATCATACTGACACATATTTAAGCAGAATTCAATATACTTATTTTCAAGATGCAAAGTTTACCAGATAAAGAAAGTTACTTCAGTTTGAGAATTGCATATAAAATTTGAAAAATCAGTGCAGAAAAAGAAATATAAAATTTCTTGAAAAGAAAATAAAATGGTCTTTGTAATATACTCACAAAGACCACAGCTATGTTGTTAAGCTTTTTTACAACAAAATTATACTACTACATTTTAAAGAAGGTATATTAAAATATATTAGATCTTGAAAAGTGAAAAGAAAAACTAGTAAGTAGAATTAATGTAATTCAATAAGAATTGTTCTATTGAATTTTCCTGGTCAGATTCCAACTTTAAAAGGAAAGAAAGTACCTAAGAATGAGTCATCTATTGTTCATAGTTTCTTCTCAAACTCATAAAAAATACTGTACATTTTCTCCAGATTATTTCCTTAAATTATTTCATGTTAACGTTATAAAATTTGTACATTAGATATTTTCATAATGTTCCATATAATTTTATGCTTGTTTTAATTTATTTTTAATAAACATCAAGTTATGTACATGTGTAATACAAAATTTCTTTTAAAATATGAACACATTGTGAACTTGCTGAATTTTGAATGTTATAATATGTAAGATATTGTCTTATATATTTTGGATCACAAATACAGAAACATAGGAAGTTCTTAGGTAGTGACAAAATTCCCAAACAACAACAACAAATAAAAGCATTCAATACTGCAAACATGCACTAATTAAAAAAAGGAGTTGAGATTTTTTACTTTCAACTCTTAATCTTATATTTCCTTAGTTTTGGTAATTTCACATGGACACATTTTACTCAGTTTAAGGAATTTTTAAAG
>RJWT010027131.1:0-15614 GCA_004365215.1 Cuniculus paca | reverse complement strand
CAATGGCCATTGCCTTCCCCCTGGAGACATCTCCTCCCCTTTCACCTTCACAACCTCTATTTTGTATTTTGGATCCCACTAATTTCCCCACTTTCTTATAGTAGGGAGACAATACAATGTTCACCCATGTGACTTTGAACCTTTTCACCCATAAGTGTGCTCTCAAGTTGTATCCATTTACCTACAAGAGTCTCAAGGTAATCTTTCTTTATAGCTGAGTAGCTTTCCATTGTATAGAAATGCCATATCTTTCCTTTCCCTTCTGCAGTAGATGGGTAAGCTACCCCTACTGTTTTTTTTCCTGGTTCCCTGTCACACAGAGCATTGTTCTCTCTCCCCTGACTCTCAATCTATGAATTCCCTTTTGAGTTAAATGTGTTTGTTGGATAAAACAAATTGATGGATCCTGTCTCTCGATTCACTCTACCTGTGCCTCTTTCCACCGGTAAATTGAAGCTGTCTACATTAATGGTCATGGTCAACATGCACTGGCGCATCTCTGCCATGCTATTTTCATGCCACTGGCTGTGTACTTTTCCCCTCCATTCTATTGAATGTCCCACTTGGTGATTTGCCCCTGTCGATCCTCCTGGAACCATGGTCTTTCTTATCTCTCTCCAAAATGTCCTTCAGTATTCTCTGTAGGGCTGGTTTGGCAGTCATGAACTCCTTCAGTTGTTCTTTGTCATGGAAATATCTTGTTTCTCCATTAATTTTGAAAGCTAGTTTTGTAGGGTACATCAATCTGGGTTGGAAGTTGTTTTCTTTCAGGACTTGAAATATTTTACTCGAAGCTCTTCTTGACTTGATGGTTTGTGTTGAGAAGTCTGTTGTGATTCTGATGGGTTTGCCTTTATAGGTGATCTGTTTCTTTTCTTGAACAGCTTTTAATATTGTGTTCTTGTGCTGAATTTCTGGGATCTTGATTATTATATGTCTGGGGGTAGATTTACTTTGGTTATGGCCAGCTGGAGTTCTGTATGCCTCACTTATCTGAGGAGCACATCTTTCTCCCATGTTTGGGAAGTTTTCTGCTAGTACTTCTGTAAATAGAGTTTTTATGTCTTTTGTGTTGACCCCTGCTTCTTCACTGATACCTGTCACTTGTAAATTATTTCGCTTTGCATCATCTTGCAGTCTTTGAATTGTTATATCCTGGTTCCTCATTATTTTCAAGAGGTCTTTCCTTTCCTGATCACAAGCTGCACACCTGTCTTCAAGGTCTGAAAGTCTATTTTCAGTTTCTTTCAAGCAATTTTGCCAGCTTTTAATGGAGATTTTAATTTCCTGGATATCTCTTTGAATCTGTTTTATGCATTCAAAATCTCTCTTATATTGTTCATTCATGGTTTCCCTCATTTTCCTTTGCTCCTCTATTTTTTCATGTATGTCTTCTTTAGAGAAGTGTAGCAATTATTTTATCATGTTTTTCATTTCTTCTTTTACCTGAGATAGTATTTCTGTTCTAATTTCTTTTATAGCCTCATGGAGTTGTCTCTTTACTTCAGTTGCTGTCACTGCAGAAACTTCAGGTGTGTGACTCCCAATCTCTTCCACGTTTTCATCTCATGGACTTGCTCTGCTTGAGTTGGAGTCTAGGGACTGCCTTTTGTTTCCTTGTCCTGACATTTTCCTGGGTTCTTCCAAACAAGTGGGTACAGGGGTTTTGGGAAGTTCCCACGTTGGTTACAATTTCTCTGGAGCGTGACTGTTTGGTTTTCCTGGCCAGGGCTGGCTATAGGTATCCAATGGTGGCTATTGGGTGCTCTGGTGCAGGGCCTGCTTCTGTTCATGGAAGCATCCGGGGGGCTGCCGGAATGCATGCAGAGCAGGTCCTGCCTCTACCTTCCCTCCGAGCTCCTTACCAGCAAGCAGGCGTCTCCCTTTGTCCGTTGGAATGTGCTCTCGAGATGTTATTTTTCTAAGAAATAAACCCAACAAATTTAAATGATAACCACAAGATTATCAATTGGTGTTTTACTTACTTGTCTCATTGCTGAGACAAAATATCCAACTCCCAAAGTTAAAGGAGGAAAGGTTTACTTAGGTCACAGTTTGCTGAGGATTCAGTTCATAGTCAGCTGGTTCCAATGCAGGGTGGCATGGCAGAGGGATGTGACAAAAAAGAAACAGTTCATAACAAAGCAGAGAAGACAAGGCAGCAAGTAACAAATGACATGCAAGGGCACTCTTTCTATTCCTTATACCTATCCAGGGTACCTACACATTGTGGGGCAGCCTTAATCCTGGCATTGCACCATGAATCAATCTCAGCATCACATCCTTGATCCCAGCATCACAAATTCCAATCACGTCCAAATAACCCCACCCATCGTTGCCTAAGGCTTTGAAGGGGAATCTAGAGATATAAGTCATAACAGTTGGCAAGCATGATAATTGCTTACAGGTGGGATCTTGGATGGTTATACTTGGTTCTCTGCATTTTAGGATTTGCCTATCTTCATATCTGTCTCCTGCAGCTTCAGATAATCAATTCTATCAATTCCTACCTTGCATTGTGGGGATGGATTAAACTTCACAACTTATTGACTCCATTTACTTCATGCTGCTTAGAATGATCTTAAATGTATCTAGTTCTCTCTTTGGTCATGGAGTGTACTAGAGTCTGTAGGCCAGAGGAACAGCTAGAATTGCTAAAGTGCTAAGTACATGCCCTTCTGTCTCATGCCAGTTATTTGAGAGACCAGGCTTTTCCTGCCCATGACGGTCCATGTCTATCTGGTACTGCCTGGGAACCCAGTTCAAGTCCAGCAATGATACCAAGGTCAATGTAGAGTAAAATACTTAGAAACTAGAAATGACCCAAATCTTTATTTGTAGGTGGTGGATAAACTTTCATCTATAGACTAAAATTCCATCAAGTATTATAATTACTGAGAAAGAAAACCACGTGTATGAATTTTTAAAGAATTAAGTAAGTGAAGAAATCAGATGCAGAAAAATAACTATTTTAAAATTCTACTTGTACAAATTCTAGAACAGAGAATTTCAAAAGGACATTGAGGTTGGGCCTATGGAAGGAAACTGATAGCTGAAGACAGAACAGAACTTTTTTTGTAATGACTAAATTGTCCTGTCACATAGTTTCTGGTCATTTTTCCCAAGTAGATTGAATTATTCACCAAAAATTGGTCAAAGTTGAATATATATTATGTTTCAATAAAACTAACTTTCAAAACATGGCAAAGTGGTAAATTGATAGAACACATAGAGATACATGTTTTTAGATGCAATACAATTAAAACCCCTATACGTGTATACTAATAAAGTTATTAACAAGTGTATTTTTACTTCAAGATTTTGAAGAAATGAAAAGATTGTAACAAACAAAATGTTTCTTACATGACTTGAGAATAATCTTACATTAAATTTCTGTTGCATCTGTCAAATATTTAAAGACAAATAAAAATCTATATTTTGACATTAAAGAAACTATGAATGAATAGAATTTTGTTCAGTTAAGAATGAAGGGTATGTGATTTGGAGAGACAGAAAATCATGTCAACCTGAAAGTTAAAATTTCTGAAATTTTTTAATGACAGTTCTTCTTTACATACTGTCATTTAAAAAAATTAGAATTTATAAGTTATTATTTGTTGAACACAGATATTTATTATGTGCAATGACTTACTAACTCTCATTCTCTTTCAAATTTTAGTAGAAGATACTACTTATTATACAGAACATAATTTTTGCTTATACAAATGAATTATAAGACTTGAAAAGAATGTCACCTGTTCAAATTACATGACTGTTTTGTTTTTAATCAGTTATTTCACTTAAATGGTTCTTTGTTTTTCACAGTTGCAGATTAAATAAATTGTTAGAAAGTGACCTTGATAATTAGGTTCTAAAGATGAAAAATTTTAGTTGTGACAGGATGACAGAACTGAATTATTAACAAAGGAGAATCAAACTTTCTATGAACTTACCATACTTGGAATTTTCTCATTCATAAACATGTCAGTTTTCCAATAAATAAGAATTATTGTTGATTGCTCTGTGATTTGTCTTCCTTTTAATTGGGCATAGATAACCATATATCTTGAAAACAGAGAATATTTGCAAATTTGAAACTGGGTCAAGGATGAGGAATAAAATGAAAGATATAAATAAGAAGAAAGATGTAAATTAAATGTTACGAAATGCAATTTACAAACAGGTCAGAGTGAAACGTACATATCAATTTATTTAATTTTAGCAAATATTTGGATTTTGTTTCGCTTTAAAAAAAGGTAGTGGAGAAATTTACTTACAAAATGCATAATTTGTTACGATTACTCAAAATATATGTAAAGCGAAAAACAAACACTTTGTGTGGATATCGAGTCATTTCAAATCACTGTGATATTTTAGACAACCTTAGGAGTCTCCTGTAAAGAAGATCTGAAATCTTGTGCATGGAAATCTCCAAGGGAGTAAGTGTGGGCTGAACTGTTACAATCAGCTTTGAGAACCAAAGACAACATGAAAAGCTGTGTGTTTGTTTCTTATTTCAACTGCCTCCCAACACTCCTTTCTCTCCTGTAAGCTTTGAGACTCTTGACACTGGCTAGACAGGCTCATCTTTAGCTAATAATCATGGGAATTTTTTATTATGTAGATTAGCTGATTCTGAGTTTTGTTCCTACTTTCCTTGAATCAGCCTGCAGTCTTTTCTTTCCCGAGGGAATCATTTCAGTGTATGTACCTCCTGGCCTCTTTGAAAAATAAATACTTTTTAGTCTAAACTGAGACGTTCCAGGAAAGGCCAACCTTTAAGGTAGTTGAGTGGATGAGTAGGTGCTCTTTTGTACAATTTGTGTGATTTTGCATGTAGGAGGAAAGAAACAAAAATATTAGATCTGTAGAAGGTCACTCCTTTGCTGGGCAGGAATCTTCCTTATAGACCTTTTTCATTGTGCAAATAAGCCTGTTGTGTATAACTTGAAAGCCTAGTGGTACGTCAAAGAGAAACTAACACTAGTTTAGGAAAAAATGAAGGCGGATTTTGGGACCTGAGATCATGAATATTAGGAAGATAAATGAAGAAGGTGTACAGAGAAATGGCTTCCACAGAAGAAAAATCTATGACAGCTTCCCTTATGGCAATGATACTCCATAAACTTTTACACTATGGCTTATAACACTAGTGTTTAAGCCTCTCTCATCCAGTTTCCTGACAAACATGATAAAAGTGGAAAAATAATGAGATTGAAGAATTTATGGAAATTCAATACACCTTCCTGTTTTTCTCATTTCTTACCTCCTGTTCATGCTTCATGTTTTATTGAGTGACTAAACCCAATAAACTGTCATTACCAATTACTAGTGAAGGCACTACAGAGGATGATAACTTTACTTCATTGCTAGTGAGAATGTGTAATGGAACTGCCACCTCGGAAGACAACTTGACACTTTTTGTGCAAAACTAAACAGAAATGTAGTCTACGATCTGACAATCGCACTCTGGTATTTACTGTACTTAACCTGAGAGCTTATGAGTATATGTGACTTTGCAAGCAAATAATTATATGTTTAGTTATAAATTGTGACAAGGTGGAAGCAATCAAATTGCCATTCAGTGGATGACATATAAGCAAACTCTATGCATTAATATAATGGACTGCAATGCAATATTTAAAAGACATGAACAAAGAAGACTTGAACAAATTTTAAGTACATATTGCTATGTGAGTGAAACCAGTATGAAAATTCTAAAAACTACATGATTTAATTTATATGACATACTTGTAAGGCAAAGCTGTAAAGAAAGTGAGCAGATCAATGGTCGACAAGGATTTTAGTTCTAAACCATAACATTCCACTATGGGACATGAAAGACTCATGTGTATCTCTTTGTACAAGAGCTTTTAGTCTATCTCAAAATATTGCCAAAGGCTTAACAGTCCCAGAATTGTTGAAAATTCCAATTCCCAAGTCTCTTCTAAGACTGAAGGAAAATTTTTAGCTGTGACCTTCTGTAAAAATCAAAAAGAATGTTAAACACTGTGAACATACAATGGCAAAGAGAAACTACTTCCATCCCAAAAAAGAGAAAGTGGGAAGAGAAAAGAATGGGAATAAGGCAAAACCAAATTTCCCAATTTTTCCTAGCAGGGAAAAAATTTTGTGAATAGTAGCTCTGTGTCTGGCACTGGGCAAGTTCTTGTGAAATGTGAACTCCAATGGTGAACTGCTCATATACCATTGCTGATTATGGTCCTCATAACCTCTCTTCAGGTGGCTTTGCTCACTACCTATCACTTTTCTCAGAAGACATTACATGTGTCTGTCTTCTGCAAATCCCTAAGGTCTCCAGTACACTTTTGTTTTCAATCTTATAGCTCCATGCACTGTTTTCTCATGAACACATTGCTTGGCCTCTCAGGCCTTCTTGAGAAATCTCAGTGAAAGCCATTCTAAACCCATAACTCTTACACTCTATATGCCCCAAAAACTGGTGCCTCATGGATGATGTCAAGTTGTGCTGCCAGCTCAAGAAATAGCCATACCTGGACCCCCTTGGATCATGCCTTCAGTGGCATCTGAGTGGATGGCCACAATTTGGGAAAGTCTTTCTCAGTTGCCTCTCAGTGATCTTAGCTCCCTGAAGAATCTCTTCTCAAAGTGAAATTTTTCATATTTGATAATGTCAAGGGTGGGGTCTTCCTGATTACTAAGGTGCCATCAAGCTATGTTTCCTATTGTCCTGATATAAAGTAATTGATTTTCTTTAATCTTTTCAACAACCATGCTCAACTTTGTATGTTCTTCCTTTTGGGTCAAACTCCGAACTTTTCAAAAGAGCTCATTGCCACTGATTTTCAATGTAAATCTGATAAAAGAAGTGAGTAGTACTCATGTTACATTATGAATGTTGGATTGCCTTGAATTCCTTTTGCCAGATTAATCTGTCACTATTAATCTCAATCTGTCTCCTGCAAAGTCTCAAGACATAAACAAAGTACAACTAAGTTTTTTTTAAATTTTTTTCTAGAATATAACACAAGTGGATTTTAGCCTAACTGCCAGTAGATAACTTGTTCTCAAATGAAACCTCCTGAACCTGGCTTTTAATATATACATTTCCACACTCTGGTCTTCTGAACTATGACCTGTGCTGTCCACCAAGCCTCATTTGTCTCACTTTAGGGGTTTTGTAGCTAGACCCTTCCTATGAATCATTTCCAAATGTTTCTGAACACACAATTAGGTATATTCATACTATTAACTCCACCTCTGGTACTGAAATCTGCTTTAGTCATTTTCTCATTGCTGACACATGACATCTAACACTTACAACTTAAAAGAGAAGATGTTTCTCCTGGCTAATGGTTACAGTACATGATTAGGTGACTTGAAGGCAGGAAGTATGTGGGGGAAGGGCTTCGCATTTGCTTATGCCATTGTAGCCAAGAAGGAGGGAGAAGAGGGAGGAGCTGGGGAGGGAGATATACCCTTTCAGGTCATGCCTCTTCTTACCAGGCCTTACCTCCTAACAGTATGTTAGCTGCATTCCTTATAGAACTCCCAAGATTTAATCATCTTCTAGGCACATTAGAATGTCATTAGATCTAAACCATAACCATTATTCAGAGAAATTATTGCAGATATGTATGTATACATGAGTTATTACATACATATGTACTTACTCTATCTCCTGATGAATCCTAGAATCAAAAGAATCATAACAGCAATGAGTATATCAAGTATCTAGATCTCAATTTCTAATACCATTCTACAGTGAAAGAAATTAAAATTGCTTGAGGAAATGAGTAATTTTAATATTGGCTAAACAAATAAACCACATGATAGTGGTGTACGTTACAGTGCCAGAAAGCAGTGCCAAAAGTTAAAATTAAAAGAAAAATGCATCCATACTAGTGAGAAACCAGAAACATTTCTGGTTATGTGAAAGATCAGTCACATGTGTCTCCTCTCATCACCCCCTTTTGACATTATACAGCAAGTTCTAACAACACTATAAGTATTAGAAATAATGGTATACAAATTTGAGAGGAAGAAGTAAAACTGTCTTCCTTTGCAGATAATGCGATAATGGAATTGTCCCTGTAGATAACCTAAAAGAATTGATTAAAAAAAAAAAGAAAAATCCCTGTAGAAACATAAGCAATTTTAATGAGCTAGCAGAATAGAAGATTAAAATAGAAGTAAATATTCTCTATATACCAGTAAGCATTAAGTAGAATTTAAAATTTAAAACACAATATCATTCACATTGAAAGATCTCCTATGAAATGAAGTATTTACATTCAGATCAACAAAATGTAAAAAATATTGTTATGAGTGAAACTAAACTAAACTAAAAATATTTTTAAATATATGAACAGAATTTTCATTAATGGAGAGAATTTCTTTACATAATGGAGAAAAATTTCATGCTCATAGATAGGAAATCTTGATGTTATGATGTCAGTTCTTCCCAACTTGATTTATAGACCCAATGAAATCCCAATAAAATACCAGAAAGTAATTTTTCAATAAACTTATTCTAAGCTTTATACAGGGAAATTAAAAAAAAAACAGAATAGCCAACACAACATTAAAACAAACAAATCTGGAGAACTGATAGTACCTGGCTTTAAGATTTACAAAACAAAAATCAAAACAGTGTGGTTTTGGAGAATGAATAATTTAAAAATTAATGAAATAGGTTAGAAGACTCAGAAATAGGTACTTACAAATAATAGTCACCTCATCTTTAACAAATAAGCAAAGAAAATATAAAAGAGAAAGTATAGCTATTCAGCAACTAATGTAACTGAACACTGTGAGGTAAAGAATCCACACAGAGACTTTATGTCCTTACAAAAATGAGTTCAGAATGGGTCACAGACCTAAATGTGAAAGGGAAATATGTAAAATTCCTAAAGATAATACTGTGTAGGAAACAAGTTAGATCATTTCAGACTTTGGGACAATTTTTTAGAAAGATAAAGATATGATCCACATAAAAATTGATAAACTGGACTTCATTAAAACAGAAAGTTTCTGTCTATAAATGATACTGTCAAGAGAAGAAATGTACTACAGGCTAGTAAAAATACTTACAAAATCTTTATTTAAGAAAGCACAGTCATCAAAAATATGTAAAGAATACATAAAACAGGAACAAAAGTCAAACTGAGTAAAATATCTTAGACGACTGACTAAAGAAGATAGTCAAATGAGAATATGCATGATAAAATACGATTCACGTCATAATCACAGGAAAGCAGAAATGTTAAACAAATGAGAGTCCATTATAAGCCTATTAGGTAACCAAAATGCAAAGGATTAAGAACACCAAATCCTGGCAGGCATCTGGAGCAACAAGAGCTCTCATTGCTTCCTGGATGATGTAAAATGATAAAGCCACTTTGGAAGATACTTTGGGGGTCTCTTACAAAGCTTAATATATATACTCTTACCATTCAGCGATCCTACTCTTGACATTTACCCAAAAGAGTTGAAAACTTACACTTTCACATGGATGTTAATAATAGCTTTAGCATAATTATTAAAATTTGGAAGAAATCAAGATATCCAAGTTACAGTTGAGCAAATAAATCAGTGGACAAAGAAATATTATTTAGAATTTAAGAAACATTCAAACCATGAAAAGATAGAGAAAATTTAAATGCACATTACTAAGTGCAAGAAGCCCAGTCTAAAAACTATAAAATGTATGACTCCTGCATTCCAATTAAAGCAAATTTATGTCATTAATAAAAAAATTAATGCTTGTAAGGGGTTAGATGAGAAGGTGAGACTACAGAGAGAAGAGTGGGTCTGTACAGCAGTGAAAATACCCTGTATGATACTATAATGAGGGATATATGTTTTTATATATTATCCATAGAAAGTACAATACAAAAAGTAGATCCTATTATAAATGATAAATATAGGTCAATAAATTTTAACAAACATACTACTGTGGTGGGGATGTTGATATGAGGAAGTGTGCACGTGTGGGACAAGCAGCATGTATAATATCTCTGTACTTTGCTCTCAATATTTCTGTGAATCTTAAAGTTTTCTGAAAATACAAAAGCAAGGTTGAAGACATTTTTAAGGGACACAGGCACCAAATTAAAAAATGTGCAATTCTCCAATCTGCAACATTTTTAGCAATAAAATTAAGGAGAATTGAATCATAACCTGAAATGTTAGTAAATATTCATGTGTCTATATTGATATAAATAAATGTTTGAATGAACAAATAAAAATGAAGAATAAACCAATCTCCGTGGCAAAAATATTCTAAATAATTTATGAAGATATTCTACTTGCAAGACAGTGAAATATGACTCCTCATTCTTCAAGGGTCATTTGTACAGTAATTTTCCAGTGGAGAAATAAAAAGTATTGTATCTCAGCTTTAACAATCGAGTTTAACCATAATAGTGATGTCAGGATAACAGGGTTAGACTTTGGTGTTTAATGTGAGTGACATTTTACCTATATGGTCTTCCTTCCCCAAACCCCATAACTGTAGATCTAGTCATGAGAAAAACACCAGACAAATTCTAATTTAGGAGCATTCTGTGAACACATGAATGGTACTTCTTGCAATTATTAAAGTCATAAAAAGACAAGTCTGTGAAACCATCCGTCAAGAAGATCCTAAAGAAAAATGTGGCAAAATGTAATAAAACTTCTTGTATGGAATTCTGGAAAAGAAGGATATTAAGTAAAAAAAATAAAGAAACCTGAACTATGTATGGACACTATTTGATAATGAGGCATCAGTATCGATTCATTAATTGTGACTAATACAAAATGGTAATGTAAAATGTGAGGATGAAGGGAAATTGATGTGATGAATATCAGAGATTTCTGTCTTTTGTCCTATCTTTTCTATAAATATAAAAGTATTTATTCTAAAATGACACATTTATAAATCAAATTTTTGAAAGCTACGAAGATTTGAAATACTGTTTCTCATGGTATATATCTAGATTTAGAGACTTCTGAGTAAATATATAGACTCCCAAGAGAAGCTGAGAAAAAATATTTTTTATAGGAATACAATTTTAATGAGTACAGTTTTAATGAAAAACATTCTATTATCTAATTAAAAGATGATATAAATGGGGTGTAAAATTCAGATGATAGTTCCAAAATATGAAATGAAATCATCTTTCTAGCACTATATTTTCCTCAGTCTTCTATACTTGCAGCAATGAAGGAGAAATCTTATTATCTAGCACCAAATTATCAAATTGATAAAAAAAACACACCATAAAGCATTACAGTGTTGAGAATTTTCTTAAGTACTTTAGAAGTCATCCTGGTAAAATTAGTATTTTGTTACACTGCTTGGAGGAAATAACATTTAGCTTTTGATGTCATTATCATCCCAGGAAAGAATAGTTTGTTTTTTTGATAATTCATTTTGTTAGAATATTAGGTGCTATTAGTCTCCTAAAGAGGAAGAAATACCTATCTTTAGAAAGGAGTCATTTGAGATAGAAATAAATGTGACTACAGAAATGTAAAATTTCAGGTGGGAAGCATATTTTGATTTCAAAATACGCACAGAAACTCTACTATGAACTTCAAACATTTCAGATGTTATAATCATTAATTCTAAAAGTTTACTCCTTATGCTTCATTTTTTCTCTCAAATTTCATGAGTTTATTCAAAATGAAAAAGAAGTCCCAAATACCCACCACATACACTTATACAGCTTTCCAGAAAACAACATGGTATTTTAGTACCTAATTTGTGAGACATCACACATTGGGGTGAGAGTAAAACTTGTTCCCTTCTCCCTTTTAGGTTCTTTGGCATATCTATAGATTAAATTCACATAAAAGAGAATAGCAATAAAAATATGCACAGAATTACCAAAAGAAAGAGAGAGAGAGAGAGAGAGAGAGAGAGAGAGAGAGAGAGAGAGAGAGAGAGAGAAAGAAAGAAAGAAAGAAAGAAAGAAAGAAAGAAAGAAAGAAAGAAAGAAAGGGACCTAAAGATATGTCCAGATGGTTGAAGACTAGCATGTCAGCCTGCCCTGTGAAAAGTCATGGACATCTGGAACTACTAAGAGTGATGGTGCTCTGGTAAAAACATTATGGAACAGCAAGGGAGAGAAATGTGTAATGAGTTCATGTTTACTTGGCCTACACATAATAGTTAATAAAAATTGTGCAAAAGTAATTCTCTTCCTGTTATAGACAACTTTATTAATGAAATTTTTTGTTATATACATGTCTTCTTTACAAAAGAAAGAGTTTTGAATCATTTTAAGTAATCGACACATTTTCAAGTTTTGCTTTGTTCTCAGTTTGTTTTAGCCCAAAGTAACCAATATGTGAATGAGGTCGGGCATGGTGGCACATGCTTGTAATCCCAGCACTTGGGACACTGAGGCAAGAGGATTTCCATGAACTTGAGGCCAGCCTAGGACTACATAGTGAGTTCAAGATGAGCCTGAACTTTGTAGTGAGACTTTGTCTCAAAAAAAAAAAAAGAAAAAGGGAAGGGAAGGGAAGGGAAGGGAAGGGAAGGGAAGGGAAGGGAAGGGAAGGGAAGGGAAGGGAAGGAAAGGAAAGGAAAGGAAAGGAAAGGAAAGGAAAGGAAAGGAAAGGAAAGGAAAGGAAGCAAGCATGATTTGGGTGGCATATTCTGATCTACAGTCCTGTTTCAGAATGTATGGAATCTCATCAAAGGCAACATTATCTTGTCATGTATGGCATTTGTAGGACTTCTTGCTATACATCATGGTGAGAGGACCGTTTGTAGAAGACTGTAGTCTAGTGAGAAGTAAATATCCTTTAAAAAAGAAAAGATTAGCATCTTTAAAATAACATCTCTGAGAGTAAAGACCCCATTACAGAAATGCCTGAATTTTACTGCTGTTTTCACATTGACATCAATTGTTAAATATATATAATTTTAATTGCCTAAAATGATATGACTCTCTAAGACATTGTGATTATTTCTGTGATTACAACATGACAACTCAGTATATAAAAACACATCTGTTGTTTCTAATTATACCTATTCTTGAACATTTTCATCATGCTAATTTCAGTTGCAGAGTAGAAATAATTGAATTTTCCTTTCCTTTCATTTCATATTTGTTTAAGGAAACATCTGGGGGGTTTCTGACTAGAGAGAGCAATACAATGAGATGATTGAAAAATGCAGTTTACAGCTAAATCTTATTGTTTTCAATTTTTGCTGTACTTTTTATGAAGTTCATTTTTTTCATTTCTTTCTCCAAACTACCCTCTTCAACTAGATGCTGTCGGTGGGAAGGAAATTAAACACTACAACATAAAAACTCACAGAGTTACTGTTACCAAATTTTATAGTATGTAAAACTTGAAAAAATGGTGTATTTCCAACAAACTAGTGTGGCCTATTAGTTTTTAGAACTCAAGCAAACTCATTATTTCCATTTGCACAACTTGCTTCACTGCCTCAGTGAATCTCATTACCAGTCAACTAGGTAGAGAGTTTACTATGTTCTCTGCATCACTGTAAGCCTGAATGTGACATGTATTTCACTGATGCTGCGTCTATAATCTAAATGAGGAGACATATTCAACACATAACTGACATTATTATTAGACATTTAATATCAGTACAAATAATCATCAAATATATCACATGACACAACTTACTAATTTTTCGTGATAGGCTTAAATAGTAGATTAGTTATGCAAATTTAAGAAAGTGATAAATTAAGAAAACAGTGAGTTTTATAAAATTAAGGCAGGTTTTAGAGAAGTGAAAAGTATATTTCAAAAAATGAAAACAGATAAAAGGCCAAGACAACATGATCAAATATGATTAAGAAGCTGTACCCAACTTTTCCTACCTTGACTAAAATTTGGAATTACTGATAATGATGAATTTCAAAATGTGTTATAGATTATTTATTAGGAAGCCAAATTATTCGGAATTGTTATGAAAAATTAAACAGATGAAAACCACATCTATGCTTAGGGCAATTTTAAGCTTTATATGAAGCAGGAGATCATCTAATACATAAGGGACATCTTTAGCCAGTTTGCTTGTATTCTCTCTTTTAAAAGTATGCACTTTCTTTCATTTCATAATTAATTGTTAGGGTGACTGTGAAATCTTTTTGGAACACTATAGAAGTCAGTTACTTTCTTCAGGCATGGGCTTCTCTTGGAACATGTTTGGCATCTTTTAGAAGAAGAATATCTCAGACTCTGGTATTGTGCACAGCCAGAGAATAATAAACTCTTTTCCAAAAATGCAGCAGTATAAAAATTATTGAGAATAGTTTTCTAAAGCTAATTTATACAAGGCAATTGCTGTATTGTTGTGTAAGTTTTCATGCCAGTGAAAAGTTGCTAGAACATCTCCTAATTGGGCTATTTTCATCCTCTTAAAATAATCCTTTGATGAAAAGGAAAGTAGTGACATAAAATGCATTACAATATTAACTCAAATCTAACTCCACAAATAAATTATTTATGTAAATTACATACCACTTGTTTAATTTACAATTAACTTTTTTAGTGCTGCGTTGTAATGCTGATACTCCTGTTCCATAATGATTTATGCCTCCAGATACTAGGAAATGCTCCTCAGATGACTTCCCACTTTGGAAATGCATCATCTGAAGAACTATTTGAACCAAGGTCACATCTCTTTCCATAACAGGCAAGACCCAGTGGTTTACCAGTGCAGGAGAAGAGGTTGCTGATACAATTTTGAGGTAACTCTAAGGACCAGCCAGATAGACAACCCCCATCACATCTGCAGACACCTTTACTAGGAGAGCCTTGCATCTTATATTTGCAGAAACTTATATATCTGTCTGATTTTGTTTCATTACCTCTCATTCCAAAGCATTGATACCAAGAAGAGTCTGTAAAAAAAAATCTCTCTCTGAGTCAACTTCCTATGGAATACAACCTGAAATATCTAAAAATATATTATATATGCAGTGTTCCTAAGACGTGTTAAAGATCCATGTTACTGTAGAGTCTTCTCTTGAAAGTGCAATATTTGCTTCAAATTCTTTGTGATTAAAACATGATCTTTTTGCTAGAAGTATGGAATGTTCAGTACTATGTTTGCTGTTGTTCTAGAAATTAATCTTTACTGTGATTTGAATGTGTCTCTTCCAAAGTTCAGATATTGCCATGATGGTAAAAAGGCATGGTGCCATTGAGGTAATTAAGCCATGAAGACTCCTCCCTTTTAAGTGGAATTAATGACTGTATAAAACAGTGCTCACTGTGGTTGGTTTCTCCTTCCAATGTGAGTTGACAGTGCCCTCTGCTCTTTGTAGAGGATGCAGTAATAAGACACATTCTTGGAAGCAGAGAACAACTCTTACCAGACAAACTAACCTGCTGCCATGTTAACTTTAGTGCTTCCAGACTCTAAAACTTTAAGAAACAAATTCCTGTTCTTTGTAAATTACCCTGTATGTGACATTTTATTATAGAAGCACACCCTGAGAAAATCTCTTTTCATAAACGTCCATGCAGTGCATATAGCACTACTGACTGAATGAATCATCTGAAAATGCTTCTCATTTGATGTGTGCATAAAATATTATTCTCCAATGAGTGGGGTAGTGTGAGTAAGGGAGGTATTTAAGGAATTACCTAAC
>RJWT010027130.1:0-15596 GCA_004365215.1 Cuniculus paca | reverse complement strand
ATGTACCACTTCTTTCCACCCAGCTTTTGACTGATTTGTCATTCATCAGTTGAAGCCATTTTGCAAACCTGCTAAATACTTGCAATTGGTTTTAGAACTTCATTTTCATTGTCACATAAAGTGACAATATTGAAAAAAAAATACAAGTTGAAAACGATCAAATGTTTCATTATAATATAATCCTGCTTCCCTTTTTGAGGCTTCTACAGAACTTGTTCATTTGCAATCAGATTTAGCATCTAAATCTATTGGAATTTAGCGCAAATTTGTAACACTTTTTGTTATAGGACTCTTTCAATGTCTAGCAATCAGTCCCTATAAATAAGGAGTCACTAGGAATAAATACAAAAACATGCATTAGGGAAGGCAATGAATGTACTCCAAAACAGAATAGCCAATTTTTAAAACACATTTCCAAGGGCTGGGGATCTAGCTCAGTGGTCTAAGCGCCTGCCTGGCAAGCGCAAGGTCATGAGTTCAATCCCCGGTGCTGCAAAAAAAAAAAAAAAAAAACACATTTCCATCACTAAATAAGGAGTTTTGTAATAAAAAAAAAATTCTAGCTAGCTTATGATAAGCAATGAATAGCACATGCCTTCTAAGTGGGGGGATGAGAATGGCCTTAGTTACTGATTACTTCTGTTACATGACTGCAATAGCCTGTAAATTTCTGTTGGGTTCCGATGACATCAGAATGTTGCTATCCTTTAAAATCTGATAAACACAGGCCATTTTGGAAGAACAAAAATAATCCCAATTGTGTTACTGCATGTATTCAGCTAATTGCTACTTCAAAAACAAATACAAGATTACAAATCAAGAGTCAAAACCTATAATACATTCTATTTACAAATGAACTGCTTATCATTCAACCATATTCCCTTATGTTCTTGCCTTTTCTAATTATGAAGTTTAAGACAGAAGCCTAGCAGTTAATAGTTTTTAGGAAAGATTCCTCACAGATAATGCACACACACAATGTCCCTGCACATATCATTATTTCATCTAATATATTGCTTGCAGAATCTGCCACCTCAATTACTTACCAAAATATTTCATGTTATTTCTATCATATGTCATACAACAGCCACAATGATGTGGAATTTGAAGGGGCATCTCAATGCTTAAAATATGAAACAAATTACTCTGGCATCTAAATAACTGAACTATGAAAGCAACTCCTATACACATGTGGTTATAATTTACAAAAGCTATCTTTTATTGGATTCTATGTAATAATAATGGCATATGCTTTTTGTATGTCTACTCTTACAAAACAAATTTTTCAAAACATAACCTTTCAAGAAATCAAAATGCCTCAGATACTTTCCATTTTGCAGTATCAATATAATAACTCAGATATCTAGCTTACAGAATTTAGTTCACAAACTCAGGTTATTATTAAAAGAAAAGCAGTTCATCATATTTACTTCAATATAGTTTAGTGATTGTAAAAAGACTCATGTTTTCAATCATGGCATTTTTTTCTTCTCATTGTTTTCCTCTTTCCATATGCTGCTATTCTGAGCAGCAACAGGACTTCGGTATGAAGTAATTTCTGTAATACTAATATAAAATGAATTTGGTGTATGGAAAGAAAAATGCTTCAGTAGCATAGTGGCCTTCACAACAGACTGACATTTATTAGATAAAATAATTTATCTTTTACAAGAACAATCTCCAACCATTTCAAGATCCTTAAATTTGTATAATGCTTCAGAGTTGATACAAGGCTTTTCATTAAAAAGCACTCATCCTTTCAGAACACATTATTTCATCATGAAATGAGAAACACAGGAGAAGATACTAACAAACCTATATTTTACTACAATAACAGATTCCTAACAATCACCTTCTTTCACAGTGTTCTAGACAAACAGGGAAAGAACTACTTTTTCCTTCTCTTCTGCTTTCCTAGTACAGAAAACAGAAACGGGCAATGTTCCTAGATTCTCTCCATCCTTTCCTGAATGACATCCTGCATTACTATTATTCTACTAAGAAGCAAAGTTAATAAGGGCTATGTAAACATACCTAAAAGAGGAGCCTCTCACACTATATTAACTAACCCTCATTACCTAATGCTTTTAATCATTTTTCTTTTAGAAAATAATTCAGTACCCCCAATTTTCTTTTTCTTTTAAAAAGGACTTTAGAAGAAAAAAAAAGCAAGTGGTAAATAAATTTATAACCTTAAGCCCATCATAAGAATGCTAAAAATTGAAATCTGAGAAATATTAAAGTAGCTTATCAAAGAAGTAATAATTAAAATAGCTAAATTCTCAAGAGTATTTATAGAAGCAAAAGGCCCAATGAATTGACCTGTTCAAAGTTCTGGAAAAAAAAAAACTGCTAAGTTAGAGTTCTATACTCAACGAAAATATCTTTCAAAAATTAACATAAAATAAAAAATCTTTTATATAAAGCTCAAAGACTTACCAGTAGACCCATACTAAAAGTAATAATAAAGGGTAATATTTTAGTCACAGGAAAAATGATCTGATAGAATTTAAGTAGAAAGAAGATTTATAAGAAAGGAAAAATGTAGATATATCTACATATTATTACATACATAAAGTTCATTACTATTCCATAACCCTTATTAAATCTACCTAAAAGAGGGACAACATTGATATTGTTACTGATATTTTAAAGAAAAATTAAAAAAAAAACAACAAGAGGTACATCCGAAGTAATTTGTCCAAAATTCTAAAGGCAACACTGGTACCTGCAAGGAAAGTATCTTCATCTATATTCTTCCTGACATAATTAGAAAGACAAAATAAAAAAATAAAATTAAAAAGAAGATCAAATCACTAGAGACAGAATAATCTTGGCTTTACTGAAAAAGAAGATCAAATCACGAGAGAGAGAAAATCCTGGCTTAACTGAATGAAGTTTTGACAGTGAGAAATTATTTTCTAAGTAATGCATCTGTGAACTGGATATTTCCTATTTTCCCTCCAAACTTTCCATCTGTTTCAAATCAGTCTGGGCCAGAAGCAGCTGACACTGTATCCACGAATCCCCTTCCCTAGAGTTTTCAGTTGAGTTTGGCCAATGGCGGACACTGGCAGACTAGACAGGGAGAGATGGTGGTTCTACGTACTCATTTCCAAACCTCATTCCCTGCTGACCCCATGGATGGCTCCAGGTCCTGCCATCCCTCTCCTGTAGCTCACCAACACTCTTCTGATCAGCAATGGATCTCTTTCCCTGTCCCTGCAGATGCAAAGATGCTAAAAGTTTCCATTGTTAGCATTGGGATGCTTTCCTGTATCTTGTTACAAATCTCTCATACCCTTGCCCACACCTAGCATCTCAGTCACCTGATTGGAATGTGCCATCTGCTGCCAAGACTACAACTACCTATTTATAATGTGGAGGGTAATAAAAACACAACAGAGACTGCTAGCTCAGGTGCAAAAGTCAGAAACAACCAGAACTACTAACAAAGTTTTAACCTAGGAAGGATTTACTGACATCTGCAAGCCTCTTCTTACTTCAGCTGTAAAACAAAAACTAAAGAATAACAGTAGTAGTCTAAAAATTATCTGATATAACTTATTTTAATATGTATGTTTTATATTAATTGACACATGATAACTATACACATTTATGGGGCAAAATGTAGAATTTTGATACTTTTTTTTATTTTAAAGAGAATAAAACAAAACAAAACAAAACAGAATTAAACACAACAAAGCATTTCAGAACAGAACACTGCAAGCAATACAGGTCTTCAAAACATAACAATAGGAGATTAACAATGGTTACCCTAGTGTCTCTTCTTTTCTTCGAAATGGTTGTTCATACATTCACACACAATAAACTCAAACAAAACAAAGTAACATAAAACCAGGTAAAACAAAAGAGTGAAGGCATTACAGGTCTTCAAGTCAGACAACAAGAAATCAACAATGGCTACCTTAATGTCCTTTGTTTTCTTCAAAAAAGCTGTTCCTATCTTCTCACATATTGCAATCAAATAGTAGAAAAGAGACTTAAACCAATCAAATCAAAGAATAAAAGCATTATTGGACTTCAGAACCTTTTCTCCACATTTATTGGGGATTTCGTATCTTTCAGTTTCTCACACTAGGGAGATGATGCAGTGTTTACACATGTGAGTTTAATTTATTTCACTTATGAGTATGGGCTGAAGTCGCATCCATTTACCTATAAAAGCCTCAATGTGATCCTTCTTTATAGCTGAGTAGTACTCCATTATATAAAAGTACCATATCTTTTTTATCCAGTCTTCAATTGATGGGCATTTGAGTTGTTTCCAAGATTTGGCTATTACAAATTCTGCTGCTATGAACATGGGTGCACATATATCACCATGGTATGATGATTTCACTTCTTCTGGGAATATGCCCAGAAGTGAAATAGCTGGGTCAAATGGGACTTCCAATCCTAGCTTTTTGAGGAAATTCCAGACTGATTTCCACAGTGGCTGCACCAGTCTACACTCCCACCAACAGTGGAGAAGGGTTCCTTTTTCTCCACAGCCTCTCCAGCATTTGTTATTGGTGGTTTTCTTGATCCTGGCCATTCTTTCTAGAGTGAGATGAAATCTCAGAGTTGTTTTAATTTGCATTTCTCTAATAACTAATGATGCTGAACATTTTTTCAATGAGATAGATATATATAGATATATATATAGATAGATAGATATATATATATTTTATATAATGACCAAAGCAGGTAAATGGCATATCCATCCAGCTCAAACATGTATCATTTGTTTGTGTTGGGAATACTCAAAATTCTCTTTGCTACCTATTTGGATATATACAATTGATTGCTGCCAACCACCGAGCTTAGCCTACCGCCTGGTACAAAGAAAAGGCTTAACAAAGGTTGAACTATTATTGTTAGTATTGTTATCAATGACTACTATTTACTTCACAGAGAATAAAATTGACTACATGACTGTGGTCAATGTATTTACAGAGAGTAAATAGATCTATCCCATTACAGCTTCTAATTTTGATTGCAATCTAATAGATCAAGTTTCAGATCAGAAAATCATGTCAAAAGGCAAACTCTGCTATTACAATTCACCACAAGATTAAAATGCAACTAGTGTGCATAATTTTTGTGTCTATGTAAATTATCATCTGTATGTTTTAGAAAAGAGCATTAACACAAGAAGTGGTTCTGCTCCAGTTCAACATTACCAGAAAAGATAGTGGCATAAATTAGTTCAATCTTATTTCAGCTGGCTTGGGGCTAAAGTAAATCTTAACTGGGTCAAGTCAAAGGATATCATTTCAATGCATCACACACTTATATAACTTGAATCCCCACCCCAAAAGAAGGATAGATTAAAAATCAAACATGTACTTATGATTGAAATACTCAAAATTAAAAGTAAATTGAAAACTAAAGCCAAGAACAGATGAAAGTGAAAATAGACTATCAAAATACAGTACCCATCCTTCAATTTTAATGTTGTGACTGAAAGCCTTAGTATGCATGCAACTATGAGTTAAGGTTCAAATATAGCCAGTGATACCACAGCTGGTCATACGATAGCAAGACTGGTTGCAGTACTTCGGAAAATAACAGCGGTTGCTGCCTACGGGGTCTACACAATAAGAACGCATTTGGCAGCACTACACAGATTACCATCTTCCAAATTTTCTCTAAGTGAAAAACAGTATCAACAACAATAAAAGGCTGCTGACTGCTATTTAAGCCATGAAGTAAAATATTTTTCCCAGATTGGTCGTGGTACTGATTCAAGGGAAAGAGCAAAGCAAGACTTGCTTCTTTGTGCTATGCCAAGGTACCATTGAGCCTGGCTCCATGTGGACGGCAGTTCAAAGCCTTGATCTGAGAGGCCATAACTAGCTGCCTCCCTGAATCAAATTCCTCCAAGAGACAAAATTGCCAATCCCCGCGAGGTGAACTGCTGAACTTGATGCAAACAAAGGAAGGTGGAACAGAACTCCACACACGTGGGCACGAAATGATGTAGTTAAGGGACCCATTCAATAGTTCTACCAGGATACAGCCCTGTGTCCAGCCTTCCTGTCTTCTAAGTGAGATATCAATCAGAAACAACTGTATTTCTACAAGGAATTTAATGTAATAACTGTGGCTATAGATTCTCAAAGGAAAATAATTATCAATATAAGCAAACTGGCAAATGTAACAAATCGTGAAAATACAAGAGATACTCTTGTAAGCACTTGTCTTAACTCACTGAATCCTCAAGTTAACCCCATGAGACAGACACTGTCATTAGATCAGTTTTACAAAAACCGTCTGGTCAAGAATGCAGCTCAGTGACAGAGTGCCTTCCTGGCAAGGGTGAGGTCGTGAGTTCCATCCCCAGTACCACATTAAAAGAAAAAAGACAAAAAAAAAAAAAAAAAAAAAAAAACAAAGTCTGACACACCCAGAATTTAAATACCCTGCTCCAGGTCTTAGAGCCACACAGCAGCTAGGGAGCCCACGGGTTACAGTCCTCTGCTTTAACTATTATAATAGTGTGACACTGATAGCACAGCTTGTAAAAATATTGCCAAGCAATAGTATCACTGATCAGACTAAGATGCTCCCAAGGGCTCTGATCTCCTTTATCTCTTCTACTTATTATCAAGTTAAAATTCAAAGTCGAGATTTACAGAGAAATGAATGAAGCTCTCCTAAAAAACAGAAGGCTGTAATAAAATTTCCATCCAGTGAAATTTAAAAGGTTCACTATGCTAAACGTATACAGGACTAAGACTTTCTTTATAAATATTTATAAAGCACAAAATATTTTAGAAGCTTTCTGTGAGATGATGGCATTTGTGTGTAACAAAGTTAATTCTGTTCTATACTCACTTCTTAAAAGCATCCTCTCACGATTTTAAGTGGACTATTTTACCATTCCAACTCAAGATAGTAACAAATGGCTGTTTGGCATCTTGCATTGCTACACAGACTATAACGAACTCATTATTAGGAAGCAACTATGTTAGAAACGCAACTGCATAGTAAAGTTTGTGTCACCCACTCACTAAAAGGTGGGGAATCTGTGCCCCCAGAGGACCCAGTCCTTCTCACTTCTTGATTCTTCTACTGCTTCTAGACACTACATCTGAGGCCAGAATCACCTGATTATAACTGGCAAAACACATCCAGACCAGTTCAGATTCTAAAACCTATATACAAACAAAAGACCTATAAACTAAGTCACAATTACAGAAGACTGATAGCTACAGTTTCTTAGAGCAATGCTTCTGTACATTCTTTACACAGAAATGAATTCTGTTGTTTAGAGTCCAAATCCTACAGTATGCTCTGGAGCACCACTTTACATTTTCAGAACAGCAGGCTCCATTATATAAATTTTCACTCTAAAAGAAAGCTAATGACTACTCACTAAAGCAAGGAAGTTCTCAGGCACAAACATGGAGAGCAAAATCAACCTCTGGGACCTTCACTGAATTCTGAAATAATCCACAACAATTCATCTCCTGGCGTCATGAGTTTTTAATTTCTACATGTTCTTTTACTCTGGCTTGTTTTTTAAGGCCTGCATCCCAGAAAATCAGAATGTTTTCCCTTTCATGTCAACAAAGACTCTTTTAAAAGTCTTTTCTACATCAGACAGAAATATATTTCCACTGATACTTTTTTTAACTCTGCAACACTTGAAGATAACCAGGCACAGAAAGACAAAAGCTTTCTTTTGAAGAGTAAATGTTACTGGCACTTGGTCATTTCTTTTTTTCTGTTATTTGTAACAAAAGCACTAAGCCGTAAGATTCAAGATACACTATTGAATTCTATTTGGTTTCCGATCCTAAACAAACCACAGTTAGAAGTGTCAAACTGATCCTGAACAAGTTTGCTTCAGGGCACCTGAAGGGCCACGGGCCTTTAATCTTCACATACCAAGAACTTTTATTCACCTCTGCTGAAAAGAGATGCAGGTCTAGGAAGTCAAAGGTTAGTCAATGGAGGAGAAAACTGGGGTAGAATCTCTCAGGATGATGGAAGAAAGTAATAAACCTTGAAAGTGTTTGCCCTGGCAAGCTGAGAGAACTGCTGAGCTCGGGGCAGAGGTCTACTTTAACTAGGAGTCCCATTTTGCTCCTTTAGGTCACCAGCTCCATGAAGCAGGTGATCATTCCCTGACTTAAAAGAAGTTCCAAATTACAAACTCAAAGTGCAATAAATAATACAATTTGTGAATATAAAATGATTGTTGTATTAATAAGGTATCAAAATATGATCAAATGTCATGTATTTACAAGTTAAATTCTAATGATTTTATACATATGATATGCAATATCAAGGTCTATAACTTAAAAGTACTAACCAATTTCAAGATACATTCTGAAACCACAATCAAGAGTCACTGACTGAGGATCACAAGATGGAGCCCAGCCTGGATAACTTAGTGACTTAACAAGACCCTGTCTCAAGATAAAGATAAAAGAAGGATGTGGATATAGCTCCATGGGAAGGCCCTAAATTCAATTCCAATAACATACACACACACACAGAGTCACTGATGAACAAAAATACACAGTTATATTTTCCCAACACTCTGGATTAAACAACTGCTTAGTGTAGCAACTAAAACACACTGTAGTATATTTCCAAATAAAACTTTTTCTTTTTCTGTTTTTTTTGTTTTGTTTTGTTTTGTTTTTTCTTTGAAAAGGGTCTCACCATGTAGTTCAGGTTAGCTTTGAACTCACTAATGTACCCTGGGCTGGCCTTGAGCTCATGGCAATCCTCCTGCCTCAGCCTCCCAAGTGCTGAGATTACAGGTTTGCATCACCAGCAAAAAAACTTTTCTTGACTGATCTACCTACTATAACTGTATTTGAAATTTTCATAGCTTTTCTTCAGTATCAGTATTATCCAAAATGGAAAGCCCCATTTCAATAAGACCTGAACAATCTTTTTAATTCTACCAACTAAAGTAATGGCAGACTTTTAAAGACTTTTATGAAGAATAGAAAAAACTGTAGAAGTTAAAACCATGGAGGAAAATTTCAACATCGTTAAAGAGTGAAAGCAAAATGAAAGTTCGAATTTTAGGTAGCATATAAAATTCTGATTTTTTAAAAACATTTCCTTCCAAATAATTAAAAATTTAGCCAAAAGTCAACACTCTTTGAGTGTCAATTTTTAAAATGATTTTCACATTTTCTGATTTGAAATTCAAGATTAAATACCAAAAGTTGTATATGATAACATAGAATGATGCAAGATGAAAAATATCTCAGGAAATCCTCTATGGTTGTTTTGAGTTTTACTCTTAAATATGAATGGAAATTAATATCTCTCAAACATTATGAATGGGCACTTATAATGAATTTCTTCCCCTTGATTATAATTTTAGATCTAAAATCATCTATATATAAATCTCAACATTGCTTGCCTTAATAGTACAAATCCGTAAAATCGTGCAAAGTCTCTGTAATCCTTCAGTTTACAATTATATTTCAAATTCTCAATATGCCCACTCAGGTGGCTAAAAAATATACTCCTAAACAGAATATCTAAATAAAAGGTCATTCCAAGAATAAACACATTTGTTTACTTCCAACTATAGTAAATTTGACTAGGGAAAGAAAGATTACTTGAAAAAGCATTGCACAAAATAAATCTATTATCAAGAAACCCATTTACAGTGAGGCACTGAAAATAACAGCACAGTTTACTTTTTGATGGGCTGATTTACATAGATAAACAGTAAAAGCAACCATCTGAATATCTAGATGAGTCGATCATTACCTATAAAATCAATTTTGGCTTCATAAATATAAATTCATTTTTAATGCTGATCATGTTTAAACTTCTTGATATATGAGCACAACCATGAGTGCATAAAAGCTTCTCAATGTGATTTATGTGGTAAGAACATAACTTAATGCATCTCAGTAGACTGCCACTTACTGCTCTGACACCCAGCAGTAAAAGGGTCAGCTACATTCCCAACAATGAGTGCTGATGAGAGTAATAATGCCCACTGCCTTAAATCAACAGCTGCCGCCAGCCAAGGAGGCTCCCCCTACAACCCACCAACTGTGAAGGGCAAGAAACACCCACACATGCAAGGACAAACAGGTCGATGAGTGAAAGATTAGACATATGCGTAAATACACACGCACATACATACAAGGAAGAGTGAGGGGGACTGCTACGGCTACTAAACATAAACATTGCAAGTGGAAAGATAGAGTATTATCATTACTAAGGATACTCACAAGTAATATTATTACTAACTGTCCACATCAAAGCTGAACAGCATACTATAACACAGAATAAATTGCTTATACTATTGCCTATGAAAGTATACGTTAAACTAAGATTGACGCTATAGTTTCCTTATTTTTAATTCATACATTGTAGACCACTTTAAAAGGGAAGAAAAAGTCCTTCAGACACACCCACTTTCTGGCAGTGGAACTTGTATTCCACAGGAAGTGTAGAATATGAAAACACAAAGTAACATGAGAAATAAAGTAACGAGAACATGAAGCAACATGAGAAATAAAGAAACACGAAAATGTTTCTAGCAGTCATCTAAAGTTGCACATAAATACTGTTCAAATCTCTTGGTACAGGAAAAAACAGAAACAGGAGGGGATGAAGTACTTATACAACAAAGAATCAAAAATATACTGGGGAAAGTATTCATTAGTAATTGCATCAATTAAAAGCATACAAATCTCTGAAGCCCAACGGTCTATTTATTGAATGACATAGTACTACTAGACAAACACCAAAGTTAAAATGCAAGCAACAGGTAACACACTGGATCTGACCTTATCTATCCTAAAAGATATTTAATTTTATTTATAAATTTTCTATACTGACAATTTATCTTAGATAAAATTATATAACCTCAAGAAACAATATTTCAATAGGCACAGTGGAAGTTTGTACCATAAGATAGGCAATTATTCAGTGCCTGGGGACAAAGCCATGTGTTGGTTTCCTCATGACAGCTGCAGACCTTTCTTCTCTTCTGTGTCTGTAAGACTTCTCTTATTTCATCAAAGCTGAAGTTTTTTTCCAAAAAACATCAGGATAGAATATAATTATGATATCAATTTTTTGCTATAACTTTATCTTCACTATGTTGTAACTACACATTCCAAATGGCCAGTGTTGAGGTACATGTACACAAGTTTGATAAAAATGTAAAATATTTTACATAAAATATATGTGAAAGATAACCAAATCTGCTCTCTGGAAAGTGGTATGACAAATTTTCTTTTTTTTTTTTTTTTTTTTTTTTTTGTCTTTTTGAGACAGGGTCTCACTATGCAGTTCAGGCTGGTCCTGAGCTCACTTTGTAGCCCAGGCTGGTCTCAAACTCGCAACAATACTCCTGTCTCAGCCTCCCGAGTACTGTGATTACGGGCATGAGCCACCACGCCCGACTGGTATGAGAAATTTTGTACATAAAAATAACTAAACCCACTACTACTAACATCAAATAAAGCCACTATCAAATAAAAACATAAATTCTTCTGAAAATTTTTTACAATCTACAAAACAGTACAGAAATACTTATTAACATATTAAATATTTATTGTGCATATTAGAAATTCAAAATGCAGTCATGGCCTTTAATTAAATATGGATCAATTACACTTCATGAAATGCTCGTCTATGTCTGACAGAATAAAGGAGGTTAGTAAACTGTTTGACCTAAGCAAACAAATGACTGTTCCACAAATAAATCTCCACCATCCAGAGAAATCTGTTTCTCATCCAGAAGAGAAAATAGTCATGGGGACTAAACCAAATGCCCACAAAACTGGAAACTCTTGCTTCAGACCCTACCCAGTTTTAACTACTCCTGCAAGTGTTTTATGATCAAAGTAACCAAAATAAATGCTCTCTGAACCTCCGTGAGCAAAAGTGCTCAGGCTATGAAGTAGCCTACCTCTGATGCTGCTTCTAAATGAGTCACTTGTTTACAGACCATTCCTGCACTAATTTCTCCATCACTCATTCACTCAATCAACATTTGCTGAACCAACTCACTGCTAAGCTATGAAATTAACAGTAGTCCCTACAGGAAAGGAAGAAATGTCCATTCTATAAGCCAATCTGCTGGGAAAACCTCAGCTGGAGGTGGTGGCTCTCCCCAAAGAGCCACATGAGTGGCCTTCAAGATTCCATTCCACAGGACTCCCATCCCAGCACAGAAAGAGCCTGGAGAAGATGACTTGTTTCCATGCTATTTAAAGAGAAATTTATTTCATTTTTGTATATCTTTCATTTTTACAGTGGTCTATTTTCTGAACTATCATTAGCACCAATAACTACCACTTTTGCAGTAGACTAACTTTGGGGTAGAAAACAGTAATATACATTTTCATTCTAGTGAAGCTATAGTAATCTGGAAAATGGAGTAAAACAAATGGATAGGTTTCATGGGTCACATATAACTATTCATTCCGTACTTAAAAAGTAACTCACTTCAGTGATTCATAGAGAAATGTCAATGTTCATTACTAAGCTGTGAAAAAATTTCTACACAACTCAAAGTGAAAACTGTTTTAAATCTTTAGAGTACACCAGTCCAGGACATTACTTCTATCATGTTATTATGCTACACTCACCAGAAAGAAAAGAGCAAATCTCCCATCAAAGTGTAACTCTGACCCTTTCCTTCCGCGGGCTGGAAGGCACCCCTGAGTTCCCCTTTTCCAGGGCCGCGCAGGTCTCTGCAAAGCTGCTGTGAGGGCGCTGCAGAGCAGCAGATGCGCAGGAGGCCAGAGCAGAGATTTTCCCACCCCCCAGGAGCCTGCGGAAACTGAAACGCGGTGAGATTCCCTGTGAAAGCAGTCCCCTCGCATCCCCTGTGTGACTGCGTGCACATTTCTCATTTATTTCTGTTAAACTGAAACTGCTCCGCTGTCGCTCCTGTGTCCCAGCCCCTGCTCACGCGCACAGAGGTGGACAGAGCTAGGACCTGAAAAGAACAGCGCTTTTCTAACTGCAGCTCTTGACAGATTCACTTGCTCCTTCGCTAACCAAATTATACAAAAGGAAAATACAAAATTTTCATATTCCTAATTGTTTAACTATTTTGCAAAATTCATTCCTAAATGTAAATTGCATATGGTCTAAGTCAGAAAATTTTTTCTTTGAAGGAAATTTTTAAAGGTTCAATTAGTATAATCTGTATCCATTTATTTTAATTTTTTCAAAATTGTTATCAGTACGTTTTTCCACTGTAAAATTATTACATTCATTGAGGGAACTTGGTACATGTACATATCACATCTTATTTCACAATTTTTATTTTTTATCAATACATGTTTGTAGTATATAATCATCACATTCCTCAGGGGGAGCTGGTACATGTATATAACACATCTTAATTCTTTTTTAATTCCCTTCCCTCTCCTGTCCCCTCTCCTTCCATCTCTAGATCCTCATTCCTATTTCCAAAAGATCTTCCTCCTTGTTTCCTAGTATCTATTTTTTATTTTTGCTCTATAAATTATTATACTCTGCATTTCTCATATAAAAGAAATCATGCAGTATTTAAGCTTGTGTGTCTGATTTATTTCACTTAACATTTCTGTCTCAAGGTGCATCCCCTCTTCATTTTTAAAATATGAAACTAACTTAATTGAATGAGGGTAATTTGCTGTTGGAAACACAAACAAATTAAAGATAAAAGGTGGCATTCTAAAATGCTGCATCCAAAAGTAAGAGGTGCTATTTTTCCCCTGTAATTTAACTGAAATACTATAAATTTCCAATTTACAAACCATGACTTTGAGTTTAAATAAAAAGAAAAAAATAGTTTTCCACCATGAGGTCTTGTGAGAAACAATAAATTATCTTTCATTTTTCTTTCATTCTAACTATGCCTGTTTAAACCTAATGCATCTAAACTGAGTAAAAGACCGTCAGGTGCCTAAAGAGTGGAACTGGTCCAGAGCACCCCAAAGATATTCAAAGACTGCAGCCAGACCTTTGCACATCTCCATCCCACATCCAAACAAAGTAAATTTCATTTTAGACTTCTGCTTTCTGGTTTGTTTAGATGCTCACCCTTATAACTTTGTACTTCTTGTTAGAAAGGGAAGCAGTTACATTAGAGGAAGGGAAAAGAGAAAGTACTTTTAATAGAAACAAGAAGAGCCAAAACTCCAAGCAGTACCCTGGACTAAATGCTCTGAGGGTCCAGTCACCTTTTCTATGGCACAATACTAACTCACTCCTGCTAGAGGTATGAGTCTCCTGGTTTTATAAGTATGAATATGTTATTTGACTCTACTCTCCTCAGTTCACCATCTATAAAAGGAGGGTTGTAACTGCAGTAATAGCAACTGTTCTTGGAAAAATTAAATTTGTTAATAAGTACAAAGCACTCAGGATATTTCCTGGCACAAAGTGAGTGATATAAATTAGCTGTTATGCTGAGTTCTACAAGAAATTCAAGGAAGACTTAATGCCAACACTCCTCAAACTCTTCAATGAAATCAAAAGGGAAGGAAGTCTCCCTAAATCATTCCTGGAAGCAAGTATTACACTAATACCAAAACCAGAGGAAGACCCAACCAAGAAAGAGAACTACAGGCCACTCTCTCTAATGAACATAGATGCAAAAATCCTCAATAAAATACTGGCAAACAGAATGCAGCAAGTCATCAAGAAGATTATACACCATGACCAAGTGGGATTCATCCCAGGAATGCAAGGATGGTTCAACATACGCAAATCAGTCAATGTAATACACCATATCAATAGAGCCAAAGATAAGAACCACATGGTCATTTCAATAGATGCAGAAAAAGGTTTTGATAAAGTCCAACACTCTTTCATGATAAGAACCCTACAGAAAATTGGAATAGATGGCCTTTACCTCAATCTGATAAAAGCCATCAATGACAAACCAACAGCCAGTATCACATTAAATGGTCAAAAACTGAAAGCTTTCACTCTAAAATCGGGAACAAGACAAGGATGTCCACTTTCACTGCTCCTATTCAATATAGTGCCGGAAACATTAGCCAGAGCAATTAGACAAGAGACAGAAATAAAAGGAATAAGAATAGGAAAGGAAGAAGTTAAATTATCACTATTTGCAGATGACATGATACTCTACATAGAAGACCCACAAAACTCCAAAGAAAGACTTCTGGATGTCATAACCAAATTCAGTAATGTAGCTGGATACAAAGTCAATACTCAGAAATCAATTGCATTCCTGTACACAAACAACAAACGCACTGAGAGAGAAGTAAGAGAAAACACACCCTTTACAATAGCATCCAAAAAAATGAAATACTTAGGAATCAACCTAACAAAGGAAGCAAAAGATCTAGTCAATGAAAATTACAGTACTCTGAAAAAAGAAATCGAAGAGGATCTCAGAAAATGCAAAGACATCCCATGCTCGTGGATAGGAAGAACAGACATTGTGAAAATGGCCATTCTCCCAAAATTATTATACAGATTTAATGCAATTCCCATCCAAATACCATTAGCATACCTCACAGATCTACAGAAATCATTCTTAAAATTCATCTGGAACCACAAAACACCTAGAATAGCAAAGGCACTTCTGGGCAGCAAGGGCAGGACAGGAGGCATCA
>RJWT010027129.1:0-15596 GCA_004365215.1 Cuniculus paca | reverse complement strand
GAAAGACACAACTCACCTATCAAGGAAAGCCCATTAGAATCACGGCAGACTTCTTAATACAAACCCTGGTCAATAAGTTGTATTTCAAAAAAAAGCAGAAGAAAGAATTTTCAATGTTTTAATACAAAGAAATGATAAACATTCTAGGTAATACATATATATATATATGCTTTCTCTGATTTGAATAATATACAATGTATACATGTATTGAAATATTGCATGGTGCCCCATAAATATGTATAATATAATGGAATTTTTTCAGCCATGATGAAGAACAAAATATGGACAATATGGACACATCTTGAAAGCACCATGTTAAATGAAATATGTCAAATGCCAAAGGATAAATATTGTCATCATTTCACTTAAATAAGGCCAAGTTCATAGGAAAAAGTAGTATAGAGGTTACCAATGCCTGTGCAGAGAAACAGTGGGAAGTGATTACTTAACAGGTACACAGTGTCTGTCTTGGATGAGAAAAAAACATTCTACAAAAAGATTATGATGATTATCACATGGCACTTTGAATTTTAATATCACTGAATTGTAAACTTAAAGATGTTTTTTTATTAGTTTGTGCTTAGAGTACACAATGTTTAAATTCCTCCCGTGGAGTTGGTCCATGCACACAGCACTTCTGAATTCCCTTTTCATCCTATTTTTCTCTACTCCTCCCTAACCTTATCCATCTCTTAGAAACCTTCCCATCTGAGAAAGATGTAGCTCCCTATTTCCTGTTGTGCTTTATTTTGCTCATTTGTAATTTGAATTTCTCTACAAGAGAAATAATTTGATATTTAAGTTTGTGTATCTGATTTATTTAACTGAAAATTATGGTCTCAAGGTACATTCATTTTTCTAAAAATCACTCGGTTTTATCTTTCTCTATGACAGAGTAGTACTCCACAGTGTACATATTTTTCATTTTCTGTATCCACTCATCTGTTGTTATATAAACACTTCCAAGATTTAGCTATTATGAGTTGCACTGCTATACACATAAGTATAGATGTATCACTTTAATAATGATGTCTTTAGCTCTTTAGGCAAGATACCTAGAAGAGGAATAGCTGGGTCAAATGAAATTTTTATTTTTAATTTTTTAGGAAATCTCTACACTGGTTTCCATAATGATTGTACTAGTTTACATTTCCATCAAAAACATAGAATTTCTTTTTCCTTGAAGGCTTGCCAGCATAAAATGATTTATAAGTGAGAAATTTTGTTACATATATTTGACAATGATAAGAAAAGATTATTTTTCAGAGTAGCGAGAAAAAGCCTAGAACATTAAGAATTTTCTATTAATTGTCCAGATTTTTCCTCAAGCTTTCTAAGATAATTATTTGGTCACAATTTCAAAAGAAAATTAAATTTTAACATAAAAACTTTCCTTTAGAAGAAATTTAAATATTGATTATTGTCATAATTATTAAAGAAACTGAAAAAGTAGTTTAAAATAAAAAATAGGACACTTGAATTCTACAAATTAATTCTACACAAGCATTCAATGAATGATATTTTAATATCACTACCTATACACATGTAAGAAATTCCTATACATATGTAAGAAAAAGTATTTTAAATTAAAAGTTAACACAAATGTGTGAGAAGTCATTTCACAAATAAATACATTATGGTTCATATATGTACAATGTGATACTCAATATGTTAATAACTATGAAATATGCATCAAAAACACAAGATAATGTGTTTTTTAATTGGTAAAAATCATCAATTCCAGAAATTTTAAATGTTGAAGGGAATGTGAATTAGTGAGATCTTTTAGGTTACTGCTGGAGTGTGAAATAGTATAACCACATGGGAAAGATGTGAGTACAAACATCTGCAGCTAATTGTAAAATTTAGTAGCTACACCTATTGTAACCCAAAATTCCATTTCTCAGAAATATAAAGTAACAATATTCTCATATGAACACTAGGAGATGTATACAAAATTTTTCATCGAAATATTAATTCTAAGAGCATGAAATGAATATTAAAATATGCTACAGTCATAGTACAGAAATCACTTAGCCAAAAAGCAAAAGATAAACTATGGTTGTATGCAATATATGAATAGATATTTACAAAATACCATTAGTGAAAATGGAATAAGTTTTCCTGAGTATTACATGTAATAAAATAATCTTTGTCTTAAGTAAGTATAAATAGTAAATCAATGAAATGAAAAAATATGAAATGATAAATACATATTTCAGGAAGATTAAGAATGAACATTCTATAACTGGTAGCTATTCAAATGACTCTAACTTGTCAATTCTGTTTCTAGGTTGGGACATAAAACTTCAAAATACTATTTAGAATAATGAATGTGAGCTAATCCTACATGGAACAACAGTCACAGTGTATCTTGAACTATGACCTACTGTTAATTCAATTTTGTAAAATTGAAGTCAATTTAGGAGAAGAATGAATGACTCTTACATATTATTCTTCAGGACCACCATGAAATCCTCTTTTTAATCTTACTTTCATATCCGATGTGATTCAGTGCAAGAATTCACACTAAGCCCATGGCAGTCTTTAAAATAGCAAATAGAAACTGAATAGTGTTAGATGGGAAAGAAAAGAATCAAAATGTTAACAGGGGCCTGGGGATAAAGCTCAGTAGCACAAGTGCCTGCCTGGCAAGCAGAAGGTCATGAGATCAATCCCAAGTACAAAAAGTAAAATGTTAGCAGGTGACCACGTTTAATGATTTTCCCAATTTTTATATTATCCTGCTTTTATCCAAATGATTCTAACAAACAGCAATAGCAACATGATAACATAAAAATATTTATTGTTAAACACAAGGCATCTACTGTGTAGGAACTTTACCATCATCCTGTTTAGGAAATAAGGCTATAATGTAGTCCTAACTTTGAAGATAGAGTAACTAATATTCAGAGTGATGAAGAAACTTGCCCAGATGTCTCAGTAGATATAGGTAAAAGAGTATGGATTAAAACAATGAAAGATATTCTGTGGTGCATTATCATTACCCAACCCACTTAAACAAGATTCATAAAACACTTAAAGATTCCAAAATTATGAATCAAGTATGGAAACAGGTAAAATATCACTACATACAAATTCCCTGTTTTCACCACACACACACACACACACACACACACACACACACTAACAATAATCAGGTACAATTTCCAAAAGCAGATTTTTTTCATGAAAAATAAAAGAGAGAAACTAAATTTGAATTCCACCCTTAAACATATTCTTTATTCATGACATTAAAAGGAAATACTTTGTACAGAGGATGAAAACTCCTGACTAATTCATGGTCAGAAGACATACACAAGGTAGCATTTGGTCTTGCTGCTTTATGTGAGAACTCAAGATTCTGGAAGAAAAGGTGGTTCTAGCAAGAGACACTAGGGTAACCATTGTTAATCTCCTGTTGCTATGTTTTGAAAACCTGTATAGCTTGCAGTGTTCTGTTTTGAAATACTATATTATGTTTGACTCTATTCTGTTTTCTTTTGCTTTGCTTTGTTCTGTTTTGTTTTGTTTTGTTTTGTTCTCTTTAAAATAAAAAAAAAGAAAGAAAAGGTGGTTCATGTATACAAAGGAGTGGTTTAACCACTCCAGAACAGAAACCAGGTGTCATATAACCTGGCACGCCATGTAGAGATGAAGATGAGTAAGAACACAAAAAAAGCTTAATGACACGATTCAGAATGCATGGACTGTGAGGAAACATTTGTTCTTATTTCATAGTTGTGAAAGCTGGGGAAGATCAACTGCACTCTTATGTGGGATTTTCTTCTAGCAGGATGGAGGTGGTGTAAAGAAATCTCTTTTGCCTAGCACTGCTACACAATTGGGAATTTGGATAGGAGCATGGTTCAGAATATTTATTTGGAACTATAGGTTGTGACTTGCAGGATCACTAGGAAAAGTGTGGTATCCAGTCATAAAGAAAGTGTTAAGAAACCAAAGCATTTACTTAAAAAAGAATGATTATATAGTTCATTAAATGAGCATTTGTTTCCCTAACTATGGCATTGTGCTGCTGCAATTATCTTATGGTTTGGGAAAATCACCTCTTCTATGCTGAGGCAAACAGCTTTTCTCTAACTGTCATTGATCAAACACGAGAGAAAAATTCCCTGATGTGAGGGAAGCCACACCAAGAGAAGACAATGGCAGTTTCTTGCATCTCCTTGAAAGCAGGAATTGTCCAGTGTGTTTTTAAAATCACATATTAACATTCTTTTTGAGTGATTCTGAGAAAAAGGGAAGTCATTTCTTTCATTCTTTTTCCTTCTTCATTGATATATTTTGTCTTGCGAATTTCAACATAATTCTCCAAAAAAGAGAGCATCGAAATAACCTAGGATTTACTGTTTCCATTGACTAAATGATAAAACATGGATCAACATAATTTGAACTTCTGCAATAAATCAAACTTTCTCTGAAAACATCTGATCTCTCCTTTGCATCTCAGCAAGCCAACTTGACAGATTCTGTAAAACTAACTGTACCTTGAAATGGTGGCTTTAATGCAGAAAACTCCTATAGTTTGTATCCAATGTTTCCCAAATGTTCATGTGTTCAATGGTGGAGATTTTATAAGTATACTGGATCACGAGGACTGTAGCTTTTCAGTGAAGGAATCTATATTTGACATTATTGGGAAATGATGGCAATTTAGGAGTTAGGGTATAATTGAAAGGAATGGGTCACCTTGGGGATTATATCTTGCACTTAGCCCCTCCCACCCCAGATTTCTCACTTTGTCTTATTCCTGGCTGCCAAGAGGCAAGCAGTTCTACTCCACCAATCACTCGTTCATGGTGTTCTATCTCAGCACAGTCCAAAATCAGTAGAGCCCAGTGTCCATGGACTGACATTTCTGAAACTGTGAGCCAAACTAAAATTTTCTTCCATTAAGTTGTTTTTCTCAGGTTATTGTGACAGTAGTGGAAACCTGAATAACACAGGTTATTCAGAAGTGGAAAACAGAACTTTCTACATCTGGGAAGCTCTAAGTAGTTGAGTACAAAGACAACCTAAATGTAATTCACCTGAAACTCTAAAAATGACTTGATAAACATCCTGGTTCCTGAAAATGTCCTGCTCTGAGATCCTCTTCCCTGGGCATGTGCTCAGTGGGAAGCTTACCTGCACTAGAGCTGTGCACTTTCCAGGCCATGGCCCAGTTTGAGAACTGGTGAATCCTCCATAAGGTAACCTGCAAGGTTCCTGAATGAAGAGGCCAGCACTCTTTTCACATCCCACCACACTATGTGCACCAAAGTCTGATTCGCATTTCTTGATTCTATAACTAGATTCCTGGCCTTTCTATTCCTGCCACAACTTCCTCCTCAGCCTACTCCCCTAGTCTCAAAGTCCCTTTTAATGATCACTGATGAGTTTATGTAGCATTGAAAACACTCCACCTATTTTTTGTTTGTTTGTTTGCAATTAGAGACATATGAATACTCCCAATAGTGATTATCAGGCTTTCAGAAGGTAACTGAATCATGGCCAATCTTCGTGTGTTGTGTTTCTCCAAAGGGAGAACAGATAAGCTCTGAATGTGGGGTTGAAGTCAATAAACCCTGCAGCACTGTGGTTACTTCAGACTTATCAGGATTCTGTGTCTTGGCATGTTAGACCTCCAAACCCAGTTCTCTGGGTCAAATTCTCCTCATAGGTCTTCAACATGCTATACCACTTCCTCCCTCTCAGAATTATTCCTAGTTACCTCTATCTATTTCTTCAGTTTTTGAAAAACATATATACATTTTGCCTCGTATTCTACTTCTGAAAGATCTAGTCCCTACGTAACTTTTCTATTCAGTCATTCAAAGGACTAAGATATCTGATATTTTAATTAATATATTTACATACTCATCTTGTGACTCCAGAGAACCCATGAACATGTTTTTAAAAATATAGGCAAGTTTATACATAATTTGGTCATTGCTATCCATTCATTGACTATCTCTCGTTTTGACCTTAAATTCTTGGTGAATCATCATTAGTAATTATTGAGACTTTTAGCATTGTTATTAGTGATCAGTGATCATATTATTCAAAAAGACTTATTGCTACTTGTTCCTTTTTCCACCTTTTCATATATTCTGGCAGTGTCACTGGAGGATAAGAGTTCTTGGTTGAGGTCACATGAAAAGTTTAATTCACTGATGTCAAGCTCTAAAAGTCTGAGTCTTTCTTTTTGCTTGATTCAAACATAACATGTAGCTTATCTCACTTCGCCTTTCCAGGTGCTTTCTCCAATATCCTCTCTATAGGCTCTCCTGTGTCTAGGACTGTCTCCAGACTGGTCACCCAACACTCTGGTTTATTTCACCCTTACTTTCACCCAGAGTGATCATTTATAGCCCTTTTTAGTACTGTAATTTAAATAATTTTACTATTTATACTTATTTTAAGAGAAATATTTTCATACATTCATTTAATATGTATTAATATATACTCTGTAAGCACTAGAACCTGCCTCAGGAAGGCTACAGGGCAGAGGTGGGGCCAGCTAGGCAACACGGGCTGATACTTAGTACAACTCTCCAGGGTGCCTGCTATGGTTTAGATCTCTGTTTCCCAAAGTCTCATGTGTTCAGAAGTAGGCTTTCAAGAGGCAATTGGATCATGAGGGCTATCTCTTCATTAGTGGTACAATCCACCAATCAATTTACAATGTGATTACATTTTTCGGGACATAATGGAAACTTTGGAGGTGGGGCTTAGTGGAAAGGAGTGGCTCCTGGGAGCATGACCTTCAGAACTTTATCCCATCACCAGCCCCTTCCTCTTGGGCTCTTTCCCTGTCTCCTTTCTCCTGGCAGGAGAGGAATAGTTTTCATCAGTCACACCCTTCTTCCATGATATTTATGCCTTGTCACAGGCCTAAGAGCAGTAGAGCTAGATAACCATGAACTGAATCTTTTGAAATCATGAATCAAAATTAATCTTTCCTCCTTTAAGTTGTTTTTCTCCAAAATTTGGTCAGAAAAATGAGAATTGACTAACAGGACACCCATGGCAGTAGCCAGAGACTCCCAACATACCTGTTTTCCATCCACCAGCTCCAACATGCACAAAACCTAACAAAAATGGTAATGAATAATGTAAGCCCTTACACGGATTTATGATTTTAAAAGGACAATAAAAGAGTTCTCACATCAGCAGGCCTGGTGTGTTTTTCTTTTCCTAATTGGGGATCTAAAATCTCCAAAGCAAGATGCTTTGTATTTACATATTTGTCTATTATTTCATATCTATCATCTCCCTATATCTCCACATCAATTATATAGACACTCCTTCTCACCAGCAAAGCTAAGGCCAGGAGGACTGAGCTGAGACCTTGTCTTTCTCTTACTTTTAATATACCTACAGGATCTAGGACAGAGTCTACCAAATAACAGGCACTGAATAAAACTTTAGTGAATCAGTTCATGAATCACATAATCGTTTTTTTCAGTTCCATTTGAACTTACTTGATCTAATGAAACCATCAAAAATGTTTCCTAGATTCAATCTCCAGTACCAAAAAATGAAAGTTTCCTAGAATAAAGGGAGAAGAAATGTAAACAGGACAAGACAAAGAAGGAACAGCACCCCCACACCCTGCCTTGGCTCTCCAGCTGAGCTCTAGGCAGGGCAGAGACTGAATCACCTAAGCTCCCACTCAGAAACAAGACACCTGACGACATTCCTTGCAGGAAGCAAGTTTTATATGAAGTCAGCATTATTCATAACTGCTCCAAATTAAAACTGCCACTCTTTACAGTTTAAGAGCATGTATCTCCACACCCTTATTCATTATATCTATAATTAGGATATAGACTATTGGACACACCAGGGGACTTTCCCCAGCAGAAAATTATTCCACATCATGTCATAACACATCCTGAATATAATTTCTTTAAGTAAGGCTTTGCTTCTGCAATGCAAATTTATTCACCTAAATCTGGATCATATTGACAAAAACATCAGTTTTCTGAGCACATACACTACCAAAAGGTTGCTGCTGTTCATGACAATAAGGATACTGATGTTTCCTCTGGTTTAATGATTCAGATTCTTCAATGCAGATGTTTGTTTTAGGCTTGATCCCTAGAATCTATGAGCTTCTCTTAAGGCACTAAGTCAGTCCCAGCAACAGCTATGATTGAGTAAAAAGTCCACTGCAGCAGTCAGTATTGACCCACTGAGGCTTTTTTCACCAACACCTCCACCTGAACTAGGAGGGAATTCCTTATGATCGGTTGTTGCAGGAGAGAAAAGTTCAAGTCTGATGACTGCCTAGCTCATTATATGAGTAAAATTCAGCAATTAATTTCTCCATCACAATGGTCTCATTCTAGAAGGCACCTATATTTCAGAGGTGAGGGAAAACCTCCTGGTAGAGAGGAAAAAATAAAGAGAAAAGTACAACTAGATGTAGATAAATATAAGTAAGTACCCACAGCATGTTAATAATAATGAGTTATGCAGTTTAAAATGTGCTTATAATTAAATTTCATGGCAACTATAACACAAGAGGCTGGGGTCAAATTAGTAAAACTAAAGCAAAGATCCGTAGGGCTTTCTGAACAGTAGTATAAGTACTAACATTTCTCAAATTATAATAGATCAAAGATGTAAGGTGTAATCTCTAGAGCATCTGCTAAAAGAATAGTAAAAAAATACAACCTTAAAAGCACATAGAGAAGGAAGGGTAAAAAGGAAGATCTAATGAATCTGAAAGGGAGACAGGAAGGGAGACAGGAAGGGAGAGTTCTGCTCCCATTGAGGCTTTAGAAAGCTTTAGGGGACTTAACCTTCACTCTAATAAAAATGTAAAAGCCAAATTAGCTACAAAATTGTAACCCTTCCCAAACCCCTAAGAGCAGTAGTTTCGGAGCAACCACTGAGCCACATCCCCAGTCTTTTACTTTTAAATTTTTAACTAAGTGTTTATTTTGCACCTAATGTGAGAAAATGTTAATAAAACTATGAAAATATGATTTAACTTGACTTTATTTTAATTTAAAGGTTGTGCTTAGAAAATTTTTTCTTTAAATTTTGCTTTTATAGTCTACCAAATAATATATTTTGGGTGGCATGGAAGCCATTGATAAAGGTTACATAGTATTCATTAGGTAATAAGCAACTTTTCACTATTCATTAATTTAAGAACATCTCCAAACTCCCACTGGGAATTTCAAAGAAGTTGATGACCTAATCATAAAATGAATGTGTAAGTTAATCATAATCAGGACAGGCAAAATCATCTTATAGAGAAAAATAAAATTGGAAGACTAATACTATTTGATTTTAAGGTTTATTGTAGGCTCACAATGATAAAAAACAGTATGTTGTCAGCATGATGATGGACATAGAACTCCATAGAATAAAAAAGTAAATGCAAACACACACACACACACACACACACACACACACTGTGGTATTAGCTGTGGGAATGAAGTGTTTCCTCTATTGCCATGAACTCAGCAGTGAAATGAGGGATGGTACAGACTATCACTACAGCTGAAGAGAGGATGAGAATTTGAAACTAAGAAGGAGCAGCAGATACATTTTCACGGTTCTGATGGCATCTAGTGCTGTTACTTGCTCGTAGGTGAACACTTCTGCTGGAATAGTGAAGGCAGGGATTTCACAAGTGAGCAGGAAGCACATGGGTGTGGATCAGGGCATTTAGGAAGTGGGCAAGGGTCCAGGCATCTTGGACAGCTCACACATTGTAGTGGAGAACGGGGCTCAGCATGCTGTGATGGAGAGCAAAGCTTGGGCCAGTTAGGTATGACCACAGGAGATGGCTACAAGGCTGACTGCACTGCTGTTCATGGTAAGAAATCACTGCAGCATCTCAGAAAACTGAAAAGACAAGCACCGTGTTCCTAAGAGTCTTGTTGGTGGGACAGTTGGGTAGGCCATCGATTCTGTGTTCTTCATGGGCTCATATTAATCTCTAACAGTCTATGATTTTGTGTCGTTTCTTCCTCCTTTTGTTTTAGGACATTTTGCCCTCAGTTCTATGTCCTGTTTGACTAATCTCTTAAAGATAAAGAGATTATTCTTGTCCATGAGGCAAGAACATGTGTATTCTGAAAAGAAATAATATGTGGAGAAGAAAACCTCAAAATTCTAGCTAATGCCAAAATAGTTCTCTGAAAAAAATCTTCCATCAGGCCATGGTTCCCTGTTTAACTGAGCTGCAGGCTGCCCTGAGCCATGGCCTTTGAGGTGCACGGTGAAAGCTTAAGCTCAAGTTCAAGGCATTTACACTCTGAGAGGATGAATTTGGAATGACTTCTTAGATTGTACCTCTGATTCCATTTGAATCATCAATTTATAGGTACTCTGCCAAATACCATCTAAAATTTAACCCTCCTTAACCTCATGATCTTCTTCCATCTATCCATGAGCACTAACTGTTTAAAAAGTAATAGTTGTTTCTACCCCAAGATAAAAGACTAACAAATCCAAATGCCAAGAAAGGCCTCTAGGTTTTGTATTTACCTGAATGTCCAAAGAAGATTTACAACTGAGTGGCATGAAGATGGCATCATTGCATTTTTGATTTATTTAAAGTACAGCTGGTCCCACACAGGAGGAGTAACATAGCACTGAAATGATAAGTTTATTTCACAAACAAAAACACTATCTACATGCAATCCCAAAAATGTCTTTCTACACTCATGATGGTCTCACAAAAACTTCCTCATCTGCTATCATCCTCATCAAGGTAGCTTCATAGTGATATATGTGAGACCTTATTTTAGACTTCCCATGCTAGTGTTAGATGATAATGGCAGAATGTACCAAATACTCTGGCAACTAAGATGCTTCTTCATGCTCAGGAGGCTAATGCCCCTGCATCTCCTGACTTTCCAAGAATTCTTTATGTGAAAATACTACTTTATACAATATCACTTGTCCAGTATCCAGCTTTGCACTCTTTAACAGCGGTGACCTATATTCTGGCCACATCTTGAACGTTAGGTATGATTTTCCTTTACAAATAATTTCCCCCTTGCCTGTTAGTCTCTAGCTTTTTCTTGACAACTCATTGACTTGAACTGGGGCATGAATTCATATCTCAGTTTCCCAGATGCTGACAGTTGCACCTTTGGTATGTTTTCTCAAGACTCATTAATGGCTTAAACAGGGCAATATCATCTCTCCACTCCTTGCAACATTCATCCCTCCATTTTCTAGGTCATGACAACTACATACTGGGGCCCTCCCTAAGCTCTGCATTTGATGATTTACACAATGAACTCTCTGTAGCTCTCATGGCCATGAGTGACTTGCCAGCTACTAGGAATTTAAATTCCTTTTTTCCCCATTTTCTTCAAAAATGGCTCAATATTTGTGCTGCAGCCATTTATAAGCTTTTCCAATTGCACTCCCAAAATGCTGTATGTTGCTTTCTCCTACATGAGTGGATCCAATTGACTGCTTAACAGCCTGTCTGTCTGGAAATGATAGTCAGTGGAACTTCAGGCTATCTTTGCAAGCTCAAGGAATGAAACTCTGCAACTTAGTTATTCCATCACTAGATTAGTGAATACTTGCACCAGAATAAAGAAAATATGACTGACGTAGAATCTTTGGATGATTTCTTTTTTATTTTTATTTTTTTATTTTAAAGAGAATAATACGAAACAAACAGAACAGAGTTAAACACAACAAAGCATTTCAGACCAGAACACTGCAAGCAATACAGGTCTTCAAAACATAACAATAGGAGATTAATAATGGCTACCTTAGTGTCTCCTGTTTTCTTCGAAATGGTTACTCATAAATTCACACAAAATACACTTAAACAAAACAAAATAACATAAAACCTGATAAAACAAAAGAGTGAAAGCATTACAGGCCTTCAAATCAGACAACAAGAAATCAACAATAGCTACATTAATGTCATTTGGTTTCTTCAAAAAAGCTGCTCATATCTTCTCACATTTAGCAATCAATTAGAAAGCAGACTTAAATAAATCATATCAAAGAATAAAAGCATTATTGGACCACAGAACCTTTCCCCCATATTTATTGGGGATTTTGTATCTTAATGAGTCTTTCAGTTTCTTACACTAAGGAAATGATGTGCTGTTTACACATGTGAGTTTGATTTATTTCACTTATCAGTATGGTCACAAGTCTCATCCATTTACCTACAAACCCTCAATGTGATCCTTCTTTTAGCTGAATAGTACTCCATGGTATAAAAGTACCACATCTTTTTTATCCATTCCTCAATTGATTGGCATTTGGGTTGTTTCCAAGATTTGGCTCTTACAAATTATGCTGCTATAAACATGGGTACACATGTATCACTGTGGCAAGATGATTTCACTTCTTCTGTGAATAGGCTCAGAAGCAGAATAGCTGGGTCAAATGGGACTTCCAATCCTAGGTTTTTGAGGAATCTCCAGACTGATTTCTGCAGTGGCTGTACCAGTCTACACTACCACCAAGAGTGGAGAAGGGTTCCTTTTCCCCCACAGCCTCTCCAGCATTTGTTGTTGGTGGTGGTTTTCTTGATCCTGGCCATTCTTTCTGGAGTGAGATGAAATTTCAGAGTTGTTTTAATTTGCATTTCTCTAATGACAAATGATGCTGAACATTTTTTCATATATTTATTTGCCATTTGTGTTTCTTCAGCTGAGAAGTGTATTTTCATCTCAGATGCCAATTTTTGGATTGGGTCTTTGAATTTCGAGAGCCTGATTTTTTTTTTAATTCTTTATATGTTCTAGATAGAAGACCTTTGCCTGAAGGACAGTTGGCAGAGACTTTCTCCAATTTTTGGGTTTGCTTTTCACTCTGTTGGAGATTTCTTTGACATTCAAAAAATTTTAGATAAGACAAGATCCCACTTGTTGATTCTGAGAAGTGTTTCCCATGCAGTTCGACTTTTGTTCATGAATTCTCCACCTATACCTATCTTTTCAAGATTTCTACCCACTTTGTTTTCCAGCAGATTTAGTGTTTCTGTTTTAATATTTAGATCTTTGATCCATTTTAACTTGCGTTTAGTGGATGGAGATAGGCTTAGGTCTAGTTTTAGTATTCAACATATGGAAAGCCAGTTTTTCCAGCACCATTTATTAAAGAAGCTATCTTTTATCCTGTAAATATGTTTGGCCTCTTCATAAAAGATAAGTTGGCTGAGTGTGTTTGCAGTTGGGGCTGTATCTTCTAACCTATTCCATTGATCCTCATGTCTGTTTTGTTTCCAGTACAATGCAGATTTGATTACAGTAGCTTTATAGTATAATTTCAAGTCTGGGATAGTGATGCCTCCTGTCCTGCCCTTGCTGCCCAGAAGTGCCTTTGCTATTCTAGGTCTCTTCTGGTTCCAGATGAATTTAAAGAATGATTTCTATAGATCTGTGAGGTATGCTAATGGTATTTAGATGGAAATTGCACTACATCTGTGTAATAATTTTGGAAGAATGGCTATTACCACAATGTTCATTCTTCCTATTCATGAGCATGGAATGTCTTTCCATTTTCTGAGATCCTCTTTGATTTCTTTTTTCAGAGTACCGTAATTTTCATTGAATACATATTTTGCTTCCTTTGTTAGGTTGATTCCTAAGTATTTCATTTTCTTTGGGTGCTATTGTGAAAGGTATGGCTTCTCTTATTTCTTTCTCAATAAGTTTTTTGTGCACAGCAATGCTATTGATATCTGAGTATTGACGTTATATCCAGTTACATTACTGAATTTGGTTATGAGATCCAGAATTCTTTTTTTTTAAAGAGAATAGAACAAAGCAAAACAAAGCAAAAGAAAACAGAATAGAGTCAAACATAATACACCATTTCAAAACAGAACACTGCAAGCTACACAGGTTTTCAAACCATAAAAACAGGAGATTAAAAATGGTTACCCTAGTGTCTCTTGCTTTCTTCAAAATGGTTGCTCATACATTTGCAGACAATAAACTCAAACAAAACAAAGTAATATAAAACTAGATAAAACAAAAGAGCACTACAGGCCTTGAAGTCGGACAACAAGAAACTAGCAATGGCTACCGTAGTGTTTCATTTTTCAAAAGAGCTGTTCCTATCTACTCACATATTGCAATCAAATAGTAGGAAAGGGACTTAAACCAATCAAATCAAAGAGTAAAAGCACCATTGGATTTCAGAACCTTTTCTGCATATTTATCAGGAATTTTGTATCTTATTGAGTCTTTCAGTTTCTTACACTAGGGAGATGATGCGGTGTTTACACATGTGTGTTTGGTTTATTTAACTTATGAGCATGGTCTCAAGTTGCATCCATTTACCTATAAAAGCCTCAATGTGATCATTCTTTATAGCTGAATAATACTCCATTGTATAAAAGTACAACATCTTCTTTATCCATTCCTCCATTGATGGGCATTTGGGTTGTTTCCAAGAATTGGCTATTACAAATTGTGCTGCTATAAACATGGGTGCACATATATCACTGTGGCAAGATGATTTCACTTCTTCTGGGAATAGGCCCAGAAGCAGAATAGCTGGGTCAAATGGGACTTCCAGTCCTAGCTTTTTGAGAAACCTCCAGACTGACCTCCACAGTGGTTGCACCAGGCTGCACTCCCACCAACAGTGGAGAAGGGCTCCTTTTTCCCCATAGCCTCTCCAGCATTTATCGTTGGTGGTTTTTTTGATCCTGGCCATTCTTTCTGGAGTGAGATGAAATCTCAGAGTTGTTTTAATTTGCATTTCTCTAATGACCAATGATGCTGAACATTTTTTCATGTTTTTATTTGCCATTCATATTTGTTCAGCTGAGAAGTGTGTTTTCATCTCAGATGCCCATGTTTGGATTGGCTCTTTGAATTTCAAGGGCCTGATATTTTTTAATTCTTTATATGTTCTAGAGAGAAGACCTTTGTCTGAAGGGCAGTTAACTAAAATTTTTTCCCAATTTGTGGGTTTTCTTTTCACTGTGTTGGAGATTTCTTTTGACATGTAAAAACTTTTTAACAAGACAAGATCCCAGTTGTTGATTCTGGGAAGGGTTTCCCGTGCAGTTTGACTTTTGTTCATGAATTCTCCACTTACCCCTATATTTTCAAGATTTCTACCTACTTTGTTTTCCAGCAGATTTAGTGTTTCTGTTTTAATGTTTAGATCTTTGATCCATTTTGACTTTAGTTTACTGTACAGTGATAGGCTTGGGTCTAATTTTAGTTTTTGGCATATGGAAAGCCAGTTTTTCCAGCGCCATTTATTAAAGAGGCTATCTTTCATCCAGTGAATATGTTTGGCCCCTTTGTCAAAGATAAGGTGGCTGAGTGTGTTTGTACTTGGGGTTGTATCCTCTAATCTATTCCATTGATCCTCAGCTCTGTTTTGATTCCAGTACCATGCTGATTTGATTAGAGTAGCTTTGTAGTATAATTTCAAGTCTGGGATTGTGATGCCTCCTGTCCTGCCCTTGCTGCCCGGAAGTGCTTTTGCTATTCTAGGGCTTTTCCGGTTCCAGATGAATTTTAAGAATGGAAACCCAGAATTCTTTCAATGGAGTTTTGAGGGTCTTCTACATAGAGTATCATGTCATCTGTAAATAGTGATAATTTAACTTCTTCCTT
>RJWT010027128.1:0-15586 GCA_004365215.1 Cuniculus paca | reverse complement strand
ACCGGGGTTCTCAGGGCATGTGTGGGGTTGATTGTCAGCGCTGTAGATATGATTGTGCTTCCCAGTTCAGTTTTGATCAAAACTCAACAGAAACAAAAGGCAAAGAAAACAGGGTTTAGGGGGATTGGGGCAAATTCTAAAAGTTACCTGGAAAAATAAATAGCCAGTAAGTCTTGGAAAATTGAGAAGAGAAGATTGTTCATTACTATATAAAGCTGTTGTGCACTGGCATGTGGGGTGTGCCTGGAACCCCAGCTCTCAGGAGGCTAATGCCTGAGGGGAAAAAAGATATATGTGTTTAATTTTATAGATTGCACACATCTTTATTTATTTATTTATTTATTCATTTATTTTGCAGCACCAGGGATTGAACTCACAACCTTGTACTTGCCAGGCAGGCGCTTAGGCCACTGAGCTAGACCTCCGGCCCTTTGCATACATCTATATTTATGTGAATATAATGTCGATAAAGCTATAATGAGCCAGGCCTGGTGGCTCACGCCTGTAATCCCACCACTTGGGAGGCTGAGACAGGAGGATCACTGGGAGTTCGCAACCAGCCTGGGCTACAAAGTGAGTTCAAGGCCAACCTGAAGGGCATAGTGAGACCCTGTCTCAAAAAGACAAGGGCTGAGGTTTTAGCTCAGTGGCCTAAGCGCCTGCCTGGCAAGTTTGAGGTCATGAGTTCAATCCCTGGTGCTGCAAAGAAAAAAAAAAAAAAAAAAGCTATAATGATTAAGCAAAAGTTCCACTGGTGCAGACAAGTCAATGGACTCTGATATATTATTAATTTAATAGGAGACCAAAGAGGAATAACAACAGAGGAGAAATAAAGGGAATGCTTCCTACATTTTCTAGGACAATTGATTCAGTAATTGAGCAAAGACAAAATATGTCTAAAGAAAGCCTTCTAGGTAATTTAAATTAAGTATTACATTGTTTTAAAAAATCAAAATATAATAATTAGAAAAGCTAGAAGTGACTATTCAGAAACCCCTACATTTGCAGATAAATGTTCTGTTTTATTATTATTATTATTATTATTTTTTTTTTTTGTGGCACCGGGGATTGAACTCACGACCTTGTGCTTGCCAGGCAGGCGCTTAGGCCACTGAGCTAGATCCCCAGCCCTGGTGTTTTTGAGATAGGGTCTCACTATGCCGTTCAGGCTGGCCTTGAGCTCACTTTGTAGCCCAGGCTGGTCTCGAACTCACAATGATCCGCCTGTCTCAGCCTCCCGAGTACTGGGATTACAGGCGTGAGCCACCACGCCCGGCTAATGTTCTGTTTTATTGTAGAGTATTTTACTGTAGAACATTCTGAATATAAAACTAAGTAGAGAGAATAACATTCAAATATCCACGTATTTCTTACCGAGGTTTACTGGATATAGACACACACACACACACACACACACAGGCACACACACACACTTGTTTTGTTTTGTTTTGTTTTTTGAGACTGGCTGCCTTAGTTACTTTCCTCTTGTTGCTGGGACAAAACACCTGACACCCAAAGTGAAACAAGGAAAGGTTTAGTTAGCTTACAGTTTCTGGAGATTTCAGTCCATAATCAGCTGGCTCCAAGGCAGGGTGGCATCACACTGGGGCAGCACTTCAATGCAGCAGCCAGAGCAAAAGAGGGGAAAACAAGCCTCTTCTCCTCCCTTATATTGTACACAGCCTACCCCCCCCTTCAGGGTGGGTGTAACACTCACAAAATGTCCTTGCCTTCCTTTGTACAGGATGAGGATATTTACAAATTAAGAACCCTGGCTCCCTGCTGAGTCTCTCAGTTAAACTTCTAAAGTGCTTAAGTTGACAAAATATATCAACCATAACACCAGCTTTTGCTGACCTTGAATGGAGGTCCTCCTGCCTCAGCCTCCCAAGTGCTGGGATAACAGGCATGTGCTGCCATGCCTGGCATGATTTATCATTTCATATGTAACATTAAGCCATCTATTTGTGGCTACTAAATGTGTGATGTTTTTCCGAGAAAAGACAACCAGGATGCTTTTGACAGAGGATTTAATTCTGAGATTCCCAGAGCACCTAATTTCCACCCAGTTTCTATTGGAGGTGAGTCATGGTGAGGACAGCACTCCTAGAGCCTCCTGGTCTGTGATCTGTTTCTACCCACAGAGTCCCGATATTGCAGGTGTGGTTTTTCACACTAACAAACTCTCTAGTCAGGTGTGGGAGGTGGCCTGGGGGGCAGGAGCGTGGGTGGAGGGAGCACCCCAGCAAGGACAGGGCTGGGACAAGGGCGTCCTGCCAGGTGGCATGAGCCCCTGCACAGTACTGACACCTGGGCTCATTCGAGGGTGAATCCATCCACAGGGCCAGGCCCAGAGCCACCTGTGTCCCCTCTGGGGATGGTTCTGACCCCATTATCACACTGACTTATTGTCAAGAATATTAGGAAGGACACAAATGAGTAGCCAGGTACAGGGTATTTGTCTCTCAGGAGATGACAGAAATTGTAGGAGCTCTGGGTGAGAGACCATGGAAGACCGAATATAGGCTTTTTACCTCTGAATTTATGTTCTTTTTGAGATGGGTCTTGCTATTCTGCCCTGCACACCTGGGTCCCCAGTGCCAGAGGAATGGCCCTGGCTGCCCTCAAACTCTCGCCTCAGGCGATCTTCCTGTCTCAGCCTCCCCCATTGCTGGGATGAGAGGCACACACCCCTGTGCCTGGCATATCCTTTACATCACAATGTCATAGTGGTTAATTTTTCTTCACCATTTATTGAATACTTAGTATTTTAAGTGATTAAAGCTGGTATCATGCGCATGGTTTTCTCTGGGTTTATTTATTTTTTTTTGCGGCACTGGGGATTGAACTCACGACCTTGTGCTTGCCAAGCAGGCGCTTAGACCGCTGAGCTAGATCCCCAGCCCTGTTTTTGAGACAGGGTTTCACTATGCTGTTCAGGCTGGCCGTGAGCTCACTTTGTAGCCCAGGCTGGTCTCGAACTCACAACTATCTGCCTGTCTCAGCCTCCCGAGTGCTGGAATTACAGACGTGAGCCACCACGCCCGGCTTTCTCTGGGTTTATAAACTGGTTAGAGTTACTCTCCTTCTACACAAATACCTGAAATACAGTAGATAAATCAAATAAAAAAGCAACACAATTAAAAGAGAGAAAGTCACTTCTGCTAGGGAAGAATCATGTCTTTGGTCACTGCTGTCTCACTTGGCTATGATTTTGCTTCATAAAGGTTTAATAGTTTTCGTTATTTTAAAGTTTACATGTGTCACCATTTGTCACAATGGGTTAAGGCAGAGCACAGTTCGTGTCAGTAGCCTTCAGATTTCAGCATCAGACTGAACATTTCATATGGAGCCTTGAGCCACATCTCAATCCCTGAGTTCAGGAGGCTGAGGCAAGAGGATTGCTGCAAGTTTGGGGCCAGCCTGGGTTACACAGTGAATTGAAGGCCAGCCTGGACTACATAGCGAGGCCCTGTCTCAAAACCAAAACAAAGCTTTGATACTTCCACCCTCCCAGTGGGAACCAAACCTGGTCCCTGGTACCCTTGGCAAGCACCCCACCTCTGAACTACGCCTGCGTCCCATTGCTGTTTTATCACAGTAGAATTAGAAACCCCGTGACAAATACTCCAGCTGCTCCCTTCTGCTATTCTCTCTCTCTCTTTTTTTATTTTTTTTTAGACAACCACTTGCTCTGTAGCCCATGGTGACCTTGAACTCACAGCAATTCTCCTGCCTTAGCCTCTTGAGTGCTGGGATTACAGGCGTGCGCCACTATGCCCGGCTCTGCCGTTCTCTCGATTGGGCGTACGGTAGGGGATCAGTTAGTGGTTTCCAGTGTTAGTGAATGGTTCCCACCTCCCTGCTTGGCCCGCTGGCTGGGTCTGTCATTGTGTTCGTAGTGGACTGTACAGGAGTTATCCACAATGGAATTATTGTGTACCATAGCCAGGCTCAGTGATGACACACACGAAACCAGCAACATGTATGTTATTGCTTTAAAAAATACATGTATGTGGACACTGTAGTCTATACCTATAATCCTGGTTACTGGAGAGTCTGAGGCAGGAGGATCACAAGCTCCACATCAGCCTGGGCAATTTAGTGACACACTGTCTCAAAATAAAATAAAATTTAGCTAGCCATGGTGGTGAATCCCTGTAATCCCAGTACCCAAGACGCTAAGGCAGGAGGCCTGTTGGAAGTTCAAGGACAGCCTGAGCTACCAAGTGAGTTCGAGACCAGCCTGAACACAGGATGAGACTCTGTCTCAAAAGATTTTTTTCTCAAAAGGGCTGCGAATGTTAATTCAGTGGTAGTGTTTCCCTACCAGGCACAAGGTCTTGGGTTTGGCTGGGCATGCATGGTGACACAGATCTAATCCCAGTGCTCAGGAGGACGAGGCAAGGGGATTGCTGTGAGTTTGAGGCCAGCCTGGGCTACATATTGAGACCCTGTCTCCCCTTCTTACAAAAAAGACCCTGGGTTTGAGCCCTGCTGTATGTCTAGTCACTTTCCATTCGGCGAATCCATGGGGTGGGACACGTTCAAGTGCTTTCCATTCCCACATTTTTTCCTTCTGATGGAAGTAAAGGGATCCAGACCAAACATATGCATGTGTTTTGTGAGAAACACAGCCCCTCGCCGTGCCACCTGCCGGTCTGCCGGCCGGCAGGGCCCATGATGTCACCAGGCTGGGCGTCTGCGGTCTGATGTCACAGCGATCATGTGGCGCGGGGGGTGGCCGGGCCGAGCCCGGAGGCTGTGATGGGAAGCGGGGCTGCGCCAGAGCTGGGCTGCAGGGACCACGCCGCTGCCCAGGCGATCCGACCCGACCGACCCGGGCGTCGCGGGAAGGAGGCCCGGCTGTGAGTGTCGGGCGCCTTTGTTCACCAGCTCGGGAGCGGGCGGGCGCGCTGGCGTGGGGACGCCACGCGGGCCTTTGTGACACGGCGGGAGGCCCCCAGCCCAGCGCCCGGCTCTGCGTCCCTGCCCGCCGCCGCTGCCGTGGTCCGCAGGGCGCGGGTTCGCTCGGGCCGGCCGGGCTTGGCGTGGTGGCGCGGGGAGAACGGCCCGGGCGCTTCCGATCGGGGCTCCGCCCAGGGGTGCCGGGAGAGGGCAGAGGACCGCGGAGGGCGCCGGTCTGAGCCGCGGCTGCCCGCTCCTCGGCCGCCCTCTCGGGGTGCAGTCCGCGGGCGGCGGCCGCCTGGACAGGTGCGGGCGCGCCCCTCCCTCTCCGGCTTGGAGCTCTGGCTTCCGAAGCCCGATGTGGGCGAGGGGAGAGGTGGGAGGGATGGGATTTCTGTGCCCTGCGTGTTAGCTGGGGACGAGTGGCATGGCAGTCCCGTTGCCGTGCGCCGGGGACGGCGCCACCCGACATGTCTTAGGTGTGGCCGAGGACGGCACAGAAGACGCGTGCCAGCCTGGGCTTGACCGTGCCCTTCGCGCCGCGGTGAGGGCGCCCGGCGAAGACAATGCGGAGCCGCGAGGCCCTGTCTCAGGCAGCGAGGTTTCTTCTGGGGTTTGTTTTTTTCGAGGGATCCATCCTCCTCCTCGAGTCACTGCGTCGACTGGAGGCTTCCGGGCCAGAGACTGATGGCTGAAATATTTTGGCACCGGAACAGCTTTCGGGCGGGGAGACATGGGGATGCGAGCAGGGGGTCGGAGGCGTCAGCGCTGGCCCGCAGGGGACCGTTTCCCCCCAGACCCGCGCCGGGCAGAGCGGCCCCACCCGCCGCGGCTGTGCGCGGGCTGCGCTGCAGTCAGTCCTGGGTCACAGGCAGAAGAAGCCGTGGGCACTGGGGGCTCCACCCCGTTTTGTCTTAGCCCCATACCGCGGAGCGGAGCAGGCTTTTTCCCGACGGAGTCCCCAGCCCTGCTCGTCACCCTGGCGGCCTTGCGTTTCTGCGCCCAGCCCGAAGCCACACCCCCTTTTTTGGCCACACGCCAGACAGTGGCCCTGAAGGGAGCGTGGTAGGTGAGGAGGACTCGGCCGCTGACTGCTTGCTGGCAAAGCCGGGAGCCCTCGTTCGTAGACCCTTGCTTCCCAGGCAGAGGCTTGGGTACAGGGGCTTTGGGGTTTTTCCTTCAGAAATGAATGTACGGCTGTCCCGAGCATTGGAGCGGCGTCGGCTGTGCCCACCTCCTTGGCACCGCCTTGCAAACAGCTGTGACTTTCATGTTAACTGAAGCAGGTGCGTGGGATACGCACCCCCCCCTTCCACCTTCCAGGGGGTTACAGCTGGGGACCCCAGGTGGCAGCAGATGGGGGGGACAGGTCGTCCCCAGTTGTATAGGGAGAAGAATGGATCAGGGCCAGCGCCCACTGTCCCTTCTGTCTAAAGGAACAGTGTTCTCCTGGAACGCTAGACGCTTTGTCAATGTCAGGCATTTTATTTCCAATTCTGTGTTATTACTAGATTCATGTTCCACCCCAGAGAATGTGGTGGAGTAGACTGGAAAGACTAAAAAAAAAAATCAAAGGTGGGTATGGTGGCACACACTTGTTATCACAGCACCTGGGAGGCTGAGACAGGAGGATTGATGGGAGTTTGAGGTCAACCTGAATTGCATAATGAGACCCTGTCTTGAAAAAAACAAAAACAAAAACAACAACAAAAAAGGAGAGCGGCATGAACACATTTTTTTGGTGGTCTTTTTTGGTGTGATGAGACTGCAGATACCTGAGCTTAGAGCTTTCTAGTCTTGGATTAGTGTGAACAAAGACCACTGTAATTATAATTGACAAGGGGTCATCGTTCAGTTGTGGCAAAACACATATGGTAAGACCGCGGAGAAACACTCCATTTGATGGCTGAGCCATGTTTTTTCTTTATGTAGGTCTCTTTATGGTGGCATATTTAAAACCATTTACTTGATCTTTAATATAAAACAATAAAAAAAAAAACACTGGGCATGGTGGCATACATCTGTAACCCCATCACACAGGAGGCTAAGGCAGGAGGGATAGAACCGAGTTCAAGGCCAGCTTGGTCCACACAGACTATTTCCCAAAAAAATTTAAAGTTTAGATTAGTTTTTTTTTTTTTTTTTCAGCACCGGGGATTGAACTCATGACCTCACACTTGCCAGATAGGCAATTAGGCCACTGAGCTAGATCCCCAGCCCTTGTATTTTTGAGGCAGGGTCTCACTGTGCCATTCAGGCTGGCCTTGAACTCACTTTGTAGCCCAGGCTGGTCTTGAACTCACAACGATCCTCCAGTCTCAGCCTCCCGAGTGCTGGGATTACAGGAGTGAGCCACCATGCCCGGCTAGATTAATTTTTTTCTCTTTAGTGACGTACCCATGAAAGATTTAAAAAAATACTTGAGCAATAGTCTATATAAAATACTTCAGTGCCTACTTTTTGGGGGGTGTTTTTGGTGCTAGGGATGAATCTAGTACATTCTAAGCAGTTGCCGCATCACTGAGCCACGCTCCTACCCCCTCATGGGATTTAAAGGGAATCCAGTGTGATTCTATAATGTCATTAGGATGCCCATCTGTTAATTATTTAGTCTCATTTTGGTCAGGGTGAAAGTCACATATTTGCCTGGAATCATTACAGACATGAATAAGTGTCACATGTAATTGATCTGTGTTGATGCTGTTTCTAAAAGCAGTAAACAAAATTAGACTGGGTGATGTTTAATTACATTTTTTTGGGGAACCATGAATACAACACAGGGCCCTTGATGAGATCCTTGATGTGGAGTGACCTGTTTACTGTTCCGGCTAGGATGGCTCTTCCTTCTAGACAGGAAACTTGAGTGATGGATGGGGAGAAGTTAGTTCCAGTAGCTTGGAGGCTTGCGAGGAGAAGAATTGGAACCCTGTGCTAAACAGCCTGTATTCAGGCTCAGAAACAAGTGGCTACACACTGTCATTTCTAAAGGATGGTTTCTTTTTTTTTTTTTTTTGGCGGCACTGGGGATTGAACTCACGACCTTGCGCTTGCCGGGCAGGCGCTTGGACCGCTGAGCTAGATCCCCAGCCCTGTTTTTGAGACAGGGTCTCACTGTGCCGTTCAGGCTGGCCTTGAGCTCACTTTGTAGCCCAGGCTGGTCTCGAACTCACAACGATCCGCCTGTCTCAGCCTCCTGAGTGCTGGGATTACAGGCGTGAGCCACCACACCCGGCCAAGGACGGTTTCTTTAGGGGACCCTCCAGACACTCAGTTTTATTAAGCCTTAGGATATGGAGGGTGAAAAATCCAGAAAAGGAATTCAGGTGTTAAAGTTCTTAATATGAACAGATAGAAACTACCAAAGAAAGGTCAGTATTTTATTTTATTTTTGATTTTTTGAGACAGGGTTTCACTATGTAGTTCAGCCTGACCTTGAACTCACTGTGTAGCCCAGACTGGCCTTGAATTCACTGCGATTCTCTTGCCTCAGCCTCATGAATGCCGACCTCAGAGGCCATGCCCAGCCATGAAGATTTCATGTCAACTTAACTCAGTGCATTGACTAAGGATTTCTTAGAGGGCATCAGTGTAAAGAAGCTAAAATATCAAATATCAAAAGATCTGAGAGAGCACAGTATCACATTGTTGTAATCTCTTCCCGTGGCCTTGTGCTGGAATAGGCTCCAGAGCCAGAGCCTTCTGTTCACCCCTGCCCCCCCTTCAACCCTTCGCAAGTCACCTCTGGTCCCCTAACCCAAGTGGGCTGCTTGCTGCCCTCTTACTGTAGGCTTCTGCAGGGCCCTTGGGGAGAGGGCTGAGTGTGACCTTTGTCCTCCAGGGCAGGCATAGAACCTTAAAGAGGGCTTGCAAAGCCTGATCTCAGAGTGAGATTTTGAAAAGTATTTCAGGAGCATCCACTGTGGAGAAACACGGACTGCAAACTTCACTGTCTGCGTCTTTTTTTTTTTTAGCAAATCAATTTTCCCGTGTCTTTTCACTCCAAACATTCAGAATACTTTTTTGGGGTTTTGTTTGGGACTTCAAAAAGTATACCATTCCTGGGTGTGGTGGTGTATCCCTGTCATCTCAGCTCTCAGAAAGCTGAGGCAGGAGGATTGCTGAGTGTTCAAGGCCAGCCTTGGCTACAGTGAGACCCCGTCTCAAAAAACTAAAACCAAAACTAAAACTAAAAACCATGCCTTCAGCTGTGGTATTCAAACGCTAACGAAAAAATAATCTTAGTGTTGGAATATTGACACATAATTCATAATTTTCCCTTGGGGCTTAATCTTACCAGGTTTTATCATAAAGGAAACATTAAACCATTTGTACCGGAGAATGGAACTGAGTTGAAAGTAGATTTTGCATCATTTTGTGGCCACAAAAATATTTTATTTTGCCCAGATACGACTTGTTTCTCTATATAGCACAAGCTAAATGTACTAAAATTTTGTTGCCATTTGTAAAAGCAGGTGAATTCTACTTTGAGAGTCACTTGTAGAATAATCCTGCACAATTTAAAGGCTTCATCCTGATATGTATGATATTGAGTTTCAGAATAAACCAAGTCCTGAGAATATTTGACCCAGATGTTATTAAAAATAATTGTGGCTGTAAAATTCCACACAGAACATTCCTCTCGCTCCTGCTTGTTGTGCACTCTTGCTTCATTTTCCATTTGAGACTGAAAAGCAGAAATTCAGGAATTAGACATTTTCAGAGCATAGACACTGTGGCTGCCTAAGCTTTGCACATTGTGTGCGAAGAAGGTCGGGAGATCGGAATTGTTGCGGGAGCAACACAGCTCTATACAGCAGGCATCTGTTTCGGTTATTTAAAGTTCGCGTTGGGAAAAAAGGTAAACTCCTCTCCAAACAGCAGTGAGGCCAGCGCCTGTGAGTCGGTCGGTGCTCAGCTGCAACGCGAGGGGAGGGGAAGGGACAGGGCTCGAAGGCAGTGGCTGGATGGGGACGCAAGTGTCACAGTGGGCGCAGAGTGGGCAAAAAGTGGTGCTATGGTTTGTGTATAGACGGCCCCCCCAAGCCTCCTGCAGTGATGGAAGCGGCTGGATCTAGCGATTGTGATTGACTCCTTGTCTAGCGCTGGGATTGGCGGTGTGAGCTCTGCACCCGCCCAGGGGCGGAGCCCACAGACAACGTAAGGTCGGAATGGGGCGTGTTTTCCGCCTGCAGCCGCCATGAACAGCTGCCCCTCAGCCGCGCCACCCTGCCCTGGAGCCAGCTGAGTGTGGACCGAAACCCCCAAGACTGTAAGAAATAAACCTCTCCTTCCTTCACTTTGGGCGTCAGGTGTTTTGTCTCAGCAATGAGAGGAAAGTAACCAAGACAGGTGGCTTTCCTTTAATTTTGTCACTGGAGAAATCAACAGGGTCATTCGGTTCCAGAAGTGCGGGAGTTGCCGGAGCCCTGCGAAGGAAGTCTCGGGTATAGCGCGGGTGAAGGTTTTAGCCAGAATGAGGTAGGCGGCACGGGGAGGCGAGGGCTCAGATTGCAGACTGGACTGCCGGCCGGGATCTCTGATTGACAGATGTTGGGGACATCTTGCAGGAGAGATTCGGCAGGACAGTGGAGCGAGATTACTTTAAGCAGTGACTGATCATCAGTGACAGCCAGTGGCTGGTGTGGATGATACACGATGGGCCCAGGTGGCTGCGTTCTTTTTCTTTCAGGAATGGTTTACATTTTCGGATATAGGATAGACTGTCCCCAGTGCGAAAGCATAAATACACTTTGTCCCTTCTCCAGTGCCTCTGGCCCCCCCACTCCTGAGACATGGTGGCCAGTTTTAGTCTTGCACATTATTTTCTGGTTCTGTTCCATGGTACTATGAGACATGATAAAAAAAATACAGTGAAGGTTTAAATCTTAAAAATTTTTTTACAGTAAAAGCCATAGTGCATTGCTTTCGCCCAGAATACTTCCTCTCAGTTGCAACACATGGCTTGGACAAACATGCTAATATTCTGACAATGGTAATGTGCGTGAGGTGATAGGAAGGCATTGTTAACACTGTCCCGTCGTACAGCAGCTTGGTGGTTAGCACTCTTAAAAAGTCTTTACCAATTTGAAATGCGTGCTGAGGCATTTCAGAATGAAATGATATGTTGTCTTGTGTTTGAGATTTACTTTAAAATACATCGGAAGGAAAAAATGGGCGTGGGAGGGAGAGCTTGAGTCAAGACTGACTGTGTTGAGGCTAGGTGCAAGTGACTCAGGATATTTATTATTCTCTGTTATTCCACATGTTGGAAATACAGTTACTCTTCACTGTGCAGTTCAGGTTGGCCTTGAACTCACTATGTAGCCCAAGCTGGCCTCAAACTCACAGTGATCCTCCAGAGTGCTGGGATTACAGGCGTGTGCCACCATGCCTGGTTTTGGAGTCCTTTTTATTTGTAAACCCTGCTAATTCTCTCTGAGGGATAATAATGCAGAACTTCTCAAGTGGCCTCTGTTCTGCCAGCCCCCAGTTCCAGCCAAGCTGTGCAGGCAGGGACTGCAGTCTCTCAGGCTGTCTACCTCTCTGGCCTGCCCCATCTGGCCAGGCCTAGTGTCCCTGCACCCGGCGGCTGGAAAGCTGTGTGTGCTGCTGTCCTCGTGTACGTGTGGGCAAAGGCTTGGGGCAGAGATCTGTGAAGAGTGCGCTAGAGGCTGCATTTCCTCGTTGGAAAAGTGGATCAAGTGAGAATCTGCAGTCCCAGGGCCGCAGCCCAGTGCCCGCTGGTCCCTTCCTTTGCAAACATCCCTTCTCTAATTTTTCTTTTTGTGGAAAGAAATGGTTTTCCCCAGTCTGATTTTCTTTTACCCTTTTTTTGTAGGAGTGGTGATTAAACCCAGGGCCTTTGCACTGGACTACATCCCTTGCTCTTTTTAATTTTTGCTTAATTTTGAGACAGGGTCTGATAAGTTGCTGAATAGCCCATGTTGGGATCAAACCTGCAATCTTTCTGCCTCAGCCTCCCAGAGTGCTAAAATTGTAGGTGTGCACCACCAGGTCGGTCTTCCCCAGTTTGTGTTTTATTTTTTCATTTTTAAAAAAATTTTTTACAGCATTTCCTAGTGCTTTGGTCCATAGGTTTTGTCATATTTATGCACGTATGCTGTGTTCCTGCCAGACGTTGTCTTCTCAAAGGTAGGAATCTTGACTTTCTCTCCCTGGTCTTCAGTGCCTGGCAGAAATAGACATTGAACACATTTCTGTGGAGTTGAATTGTATTGTAAGAGATAGGTTGAGAAGGGAGGAGTGGAGGTCAGCCCCGTGCTGGGCCTTGACGCCGTGGAAGTGAGGGAAGGAGTGGTGGTGCTGGGTGAGATGTGTGCGAAGTGCTTCACGGGCTGTTGTGCCTCACGTCATTGGGTAGAATATCGCCTCACTGTCCCTGTGTGTTGGACCATGAGAAGGATTTGCAGGGACACCTGTGAGGAAGCCAGCGATAGAGTGGGGCACCGTCCCAAAAAAGTGACAGGGAAGATAAATTGATGCATTCAGGCATTTGGAGTTGACAACATAATTGGCTTTATTTATTTATTTATTTATTTATTTTAAATAGAGAACATTTTGGCTCTAGGTGTAGGATGGGAATATGTATAACAAAACCAAGATCAATGCCAACTCCCTTCCACCCCCAAGTTCCTTTTTAGATATTTGTTTACTCTACTGGATGTTGACCTAGGGTCTTCACACTGATCTACATACCTGAGTCTTTATTTTTTGTTTTGGGACAGGATCTAACTAAATTACTTAAATACCCAGGTTGAATTTGAACTTGTGATCCTCCTGCCTCAGCCTCCCAGAGTGCTGGAATTACAGGTTTGTACTACCACATCTGACTTTTACTTCTCTATTTCTTTTAGTGACATTGGCAGCCTTTGTCTTATTTACGTTTGAAATCTTGATATTGTCTTCTATCTTGTCCCCTATAATTAATAGTTGTGTAAGCTCACTTAATTCTCCATTCTAAATTCTTACGTTTTCTCAGTCAGTCTGTCTGGCCTTCTGACTGGACACACATAGTTTAACGCCTGGTTTGTGACTCTTTTCTAGATTTCCGCTTCTCTCAGTTGAGGCCCATGCCCTTTCTAGGCTGGGTCACGAGCTGCGGTAGTTTATGCTTCTTAAAGAGTCACACGTGTCCAGCGCTGGGTCTGTTTCCTTTTGCCCCCGGGAAATGTGCAACTTTTCTGGAGGTCCTCTGTGGCTGGCGTTTCCTTCCTCACCCTGTGCTCCCTGTTGCCCGTCTCGGGTGTACCGCAGAGCTGGTCCCCAGTGTTATGGTGGGTGCTCCCCTGCCTCAGCCCAAGTGGGCTAAGGGCTGCCCAGCAAGCTGATGAGGTTGTTTCTGGGTGCGCTGTGAGGTGTTTCTGGAAGCAGTGAGCTGTGAATCACCAAAATAGGGATCTGTGTCAGCCCAGGGCTGAGAGCTGGAGTGCCAAAGAGGGTGGAGGAGGACAGTTGACCAGAGGTAGGTCCTCAGTTTCTTTTGCCCTGGGACATTGGGGAGCATGATTCTCAAACTTTTGGAGCCCAAGAGTAAAAGCAGAGCTCCCACCGACCCTGTTCTCAGACCTTGGCGGCACATGGCTGCAACTCAGTGGGCGTTCCTGGTCCCCGGCTTGCGCATGGCAGGATCACAGGACTTCCTGGTCTCTTAAGTCATGCGAGCTGCTCCCGCATAAATCTCTTATGAGGTGTGATCAAAATGGATGACCAGCGGTCAAAGTAAAAAAAATACTAGTTACACTAAAAGCCACATTGCCATCATTTGCCCTAAAATACCCCCCAACACATCCCATTGCCCTGGCTACTTTGGGAAGCAGTTCTTGAAGTCCTCTTATGCCTGGCAAGCACAAGGTTGTGAGTTTGATCCCCAGTACCAAAAAAAAAAGTGGGAGGAGTGCTGCTGCCAAGTGCCACCCAGGGAAAGGGAGGCTCGCAAAGATGTGCCGGGTGCCCTCACTCACAGTATTCTCTGGCTCTGGCACTTTCCAAAGTCTAAGTGACCACAAAAGGGAAACATTTTGAATGCATTCAGGACATGAGGCAGTCAGAACAGCACAACTAAGGACACTCGGGAATCAGAGGACTCTGGAACTGCTTCAGAAAGTAGTGAGAACAGTGGGACGAGTGTTCACAGCGGGGAAAAATAACGACAATGTGTCTTTCCTGTAATGCATTTTTTAATAAATTTGAGCATTCACCTTATTTTTCACTTCCCTGTCATCTGTCCATTTCTCTGCCCTGCTGGCTGTGTATCTCTAGGAAGCCCCGCTCGTGAGGGCTTAGCTATGCTTTTCTGTGCAGATCGTGGTTCCTGCCGTCCCTGCGTGGTCCTTGTGGTTGTGATGTGTGAGACCCTTTTGTGACAGTCTTCTGCCGTTTTCCTCTAGTCAGGGTCAGGCACGTTGGTTTCAGTGCTGACCTCCCTGATGGTACTTCTCCAGCCAGTGCCTCTTGATGTGATTTCCTTGCCTGAAGGCCAGTCCTGGAGCCAACTGACGAGCAGTCCCTCATGTCTGAGATCTGAACCGGTTGGGGGACAGTAGGAGGAAGAGAGCACCATCTCGATTACTCACAGAGAGCCCAAACCAGAAAGTGTGGCTCTGGCTGTGGAAAACTACTCTCCCAGCGCTGAGTCTAAACGCGCATGGGCCGCTTTAATACGTCAGCAGGAGCAGATGCCACCCAGGCATAAAGAGGAGGGAGAGTTGTGCGGTCCACGTCTGGCTTTGGCCCCAAGTCCCTAGTTGGCCTTCGGGGCACTGGGAAACTTTATGTCATTCACCCTTCCCCTACTCGTCTCCTTCAGGCTAAACTGACAGTAAATAACCACTAAGCGTGTGAATTTGATTGATAAAGAGCATTATGATGACACGAGTTACTTAGTATTTTAAGGTTAAACTTGTAGGCTAGGCTGTATTTTAAGAAAAATAACAAGGGCTGGACATGGTGGTGTGCCCCTGGAACCGCAGCACGCAGGAGGCTGAGGCTGAAGGATTACTTCGAGGCCAGCCTGGGCTACAAAGTGAATTCAAGGCCAGCCTGAACTGCTGTATCAGTCAAGGTTTACTAGAGAAACAGGTATAATACAAGATAGACAACTGTATAAGAAACGACAAGATTGGCTTACAATGGTCAGCCACAAAGTTGAAGGAGGGAGCATGCAGAGGGTGTCTGCGCACTAGAGGTTAAAGCGTCCAGCCCAAGGGCTGGAGCTTATTGCAGTGTCCCGTGCAAGTTCGTGTCAGAAGGCTGATGGGTCTACGACGGAACACTGAAGAGTACGATGAAGGCTGGAGAGTCTACGACGAAGACTGAAGAGTCCCAGGCAGAAGCTGAACAGTCTGTGCCAGAAGCCAGGAGACGACGTCCAAGCTGAAGGCGAAGACTGGAGCTCCTCCGAAGAAGCAGCAGCCAGTTCCTCCTCTTTTGTCTTTTATTGTATGCAGGCTGCTCCCCTGGGGTGGGTGTGGCACTGACACCATCTGCCTGCCCTCCTCTTGCACAGGCTGAGGATGTTACAAACTAGGGCCCCTGGGCCCCTGCCTAATCACTTAAAGTCCTGACCTTCTCAAATTGACACAGTGAACAACATCCTAGAAGGGTAACTGCTTGTTCTCTACACCCCAGGATGCAGAGCTGCTGAGTTTCTTAGTTAAGC
>RJWT010027127.1:0-15600 GCA_004365215.1 Cuniculus paca | reverse complement strand
TACACCACAGCTGCTCTTTCTTAGTAAGTAGAGTTAAAACAAAATAAGCTCCCAGGACGTCTTTTACCATTTAAGCCTTTCTCTCTTTAAGGAAATGGATAAAACTGGTTTTACTTCAGTCTTAGTTTGGTTTTGTCTATCTTAGCAGTAAATTTTGTAACCAGTCAACCAAATGTATTGTATTCTCACATCTAACTACCAGCAGCGAAAGTCAGCTAAGGTGGATCCTGAAAACTAACACCTGTTCTACTTTTACTAAGAGTTTCAAGTATTTTAATAAGCTTACACAGAATCCATGTAATTGCATCCAGCCACTTAAAACCAGAAACTGAACTACACTTGAGTCATGTGATAAACTCCATCTAAATAACCAACATGCCTTCTTTTATTTTTCACCTATGACACATTTTCTAAATAAATTACAATGGTAAACCTCAACGACAGATTTCAAACAATCAAAGCAGTAAAATGTATTTACTTACATACAAAAATACATTTCTGCAGAGAATTTCATACTTTTTAAAAAACAGTACCTGAGATTAAACTCAGGGACTTCATACTGAATTACATCCCTAGCCTTTTGTAAATTTTTTGAGACAGGGTCTCTATAAATTGTTAAATTGCCTAGACTGGGCTCAAACTTGCAGCCTTCCTATCTCAGCTTCCCAGAGTGCTAGGAGTACAGCATGTCCTACCATGCCCAGCTTATATTTCATTTTTGAGACAGATGCTCAGTCACAGAGCAGCTAGTTAACAAATACTTTGGCCAAATTTAGCATTATTAAAGAATAGAAGAATGGTTACTTCCTATTCCTGTTTATATAATACTTGAGAACTATGCTAAGGTTTTTGTTGTTGTTTTGTTTTTGAGACAGGGTCCTGCTGTGTAGTTCAGGCTGGCCTTGAACTCAGTATGTAGCCCAGGCTTGCCTCCAACTCACAGCAATCCTCCTGCCTTAGCCTCCATGTGCTAGGCTTACAGGTGTGTGTGCCACTATGCCCAGCTGAATATGCTAGATTCTTATGGAACTAAATTAAAATCTACTATAGCCTCATGATAATAATTTATACACCAGAGAGGACTCAGGAAATGCAGAGTTGCTACAAAGTTTGTCAAATAGTTAAGACTATATTTTATATTGAAATCTGATGGATAAACAATAAAGAAAAAAATGACTTTTAAACAAAAACCTTATAGAAAGTTGAATCTCATTCATTTTCATTCTCGCCGTGGGACTTTCATCCAATCCTCTTTTTTGTAGGTACTTATTTGAAAATGCCAAACAAACTGGATTAAATCACAAACTTTAAGAAAGATAATCCTATAGTATTGTCCATGTGAGGACAGACACTACTCATCTAAAATAGATTTTTAAAAAGACACACAGAATTAAGGCCAAATACATTTTTTTTTTAAAAAAGAAGCAATTATTGGACTAGAATAAATACCAGTTTTTAGCAGCAGGTGTCAAGAAACACTGAAATAGAACAGCTGCCTACAGAAAGAAGAGAAAGGGCAGAAAAAGAAAACATTTAAGGGCCAGGGATATAGCTCAGTGGCATAAAAGCCTGTCTGGCAAGCACAAGATCCTGAGTTCAATTCCTGGTACCAAAAAAACATTTAAATCAAAAGAGACTTTTGGCCCCCCAAAAAAGACGCTAGAAGTAAACAAAAACTTCAACGAGTAATTTGTGCTTTCTGAAAAGTAATTAATGACAAACATAAATATTAACCAAAACACTCAAAGAGGTATATGGCACAAGACACACACATTTTATTTTACCTCTAAGCCAAGGAATGCCTGCACACTATTTGTTCTGTCAAGGCAATCCAAGCAGTTTGTTCGAACTGTACCACTCTGGCACCTGTAACAATTTCAATGAAGTTAGATAGCTAATTTGCAGCAAAAATAAAGCTTTAACAAACTGAGAATTGAAGTGACTAAAATGTAGTACCACTTCCTCCCTCCAACTTTCTATTATCACAGTTTTCAAACATACCAAAGGGATGAAAGAATTATACGTGAACATACATATATCCACCTGAGATTCTATGTTTGTTATCATTTTGCCCTGTATTCTTTTTTTTTTATCTGTTCTCTTTTTTGCAGCACTGGGGATTGAACTCGTAACCTCATGCTTGCAAGGTGGGCACTTAGGTCACTGAGCTAGTTCCACAGCCCTCCCTGTATTCTTTATCACATATCCCTCACATATTTGTTTTTAATTAGACCAGTAGTTCAGGAGCTAAATATACATTACTATTTATGACCTCATAGTTTTTGCATATAAAAACAAACATTTATGGAACGAATATTTACAAATCTAAGATCTGCTATCTCTATTTACTACTCTATAAAATTGCTATGGCATTGACACCAAATAAAATACATGAATTGAAAAAAAAACTTGGGCTTTGTTTACAAAAGTTTATTTCATTTTTTTGGTATACCTCAGCCTATATTCTGAAATTAAATCTTTCAAACTTACTTTTTTCCTGTTTCATATGCAAAAACTGAAGATTTAAATTATAAGGCACATCTTACTATAATTTAGTAAAAGCAGTATTTTTTGTTTCTATTTCCATTTATTAGTTTTTTCTGGGATCAAGAAATGTTAAAACATTAGTTTTGAAACTGAAGTGTAACAGCATGAGGTCTGGAACCAAATGACTCCTAGTGCTAATACTTCCCAGGTTACATGATTTGGGGCAGATCACAGTCTATGTCTCAATGTTCTCAAATGTAAATAGGCCTGCTAATAAAACCTATCCTTCTACTCATTGTTACTGATATAAATAAAGCCTACGTACACTGCTAGTTCCATAATACGTACTCAATAATGTAATTTTTTATTCTTATTTGTTGAATTCTATAGGAAGAAAAGCCTAAATCTAAACATTAAAAAAAGATTTTAAATTTTAGAAAAGAAATTTAAGAGTTCAATACTAAGAATGACTTAAGTGATAGCGAAGTTCAATTTAAAGAACAGAGAAATAGAGTCATCAAACCTTTGAACTTCACTTCCATTGAAATAAAAAAATCCATAATCTAGAAACTTCTGGACTTGAGGTTTAAGAATACTATGTAATTTTTCTGCTTTTCCTCCTTTAACCATTTGATGATAGTCAAAATTCACCATGTGGATATCTGCAGCATGTTCAGAAGCTTTCAAATGACTCTGAAAGTAAAAAGGCAAATAATTATCTAAATACTACTTGATCTTTTGACTACAATGCTATAAATGGAACCTTACATTTTTCCAGTTTTTCTTTTTGTGGTCCTGGGGATTGAACCCAGGGTCTTGTGCATGCTAGTTAAGTTGAGCCGCACTGCCAACTTGAACCTTACATTTTCAATTAAACTTCAGCTGGCCCCTTGTAACTTTATTAATACCACAAAGCTTTCATCGACACTGGCAGTAAAATGGAAAATTACTTGTTCTAAAACTCTCATGCCTGAGAGACCAAGTGACATAATTAACATCAGGGAACCTAAATAATATTCTGGTCTTGTTTAAAGAATAAAGTATTATTTCCATGACCAGTATTTTATTTTTACAACATAAATTTAATTATTGATATCTATTACAGAATCTCAAAATAAAGTATATTATTTTTAATACAAAACCTTGAGGAGTGAAAGATTTTCATATCTTCAATATATTTTTAAAGTTTATTTACAATATTCATAAGGCTACAAAAATAGCTAAATGATTAAATTACTCTTAGATTTAATGAGAATGAACTTTAGAAAATGTTCCCTAACCATTTTGTGCAAGTTTATAATCTTACATAACACTATACTTTATCTTAGTTCATTATTGGGTTAAAGTAGTCTGTATTTTTTCTTTAGAAGTCACATATTTTTTGAGTTCTTTTTATTTAAGTTTTCTTTTTACTTAGGTTTTTTTCTCAATACAGGAAGGTATAGTCTTGCATGGACACAAATATATTATTGACCATTTCATAGTTTTAAAACAATGACTATGGTTTCTAGGAAGCAGGCAAGGCAATAAAGGAAACTGGCTGATATTTATCTACTAATGATGTGAACATTTCTGGGGGAGGTGGATGTTTTGTTTCTGTACAATATTAAATAAACAGATTAGAAAACAATGTTAATTGTCTTGAAAGCTTTCCATAATTTCAACTTCAGAAGCCTTAACATAAACTCAATTCTAGTAGCTCCAAAGAGTTAAAGGTTTCAACAAGCACTTCATCTTTTTCTCAGGAAATAACTTACATCCTGGAAGAATCTAATTATGATTATACTATTCTAGGTGACGGTGGGCCAGAATGGAAGAAGAAACAACCATACTTACTTGGAAAGCCTTACTTAGCATATGTTCGCCTTCCTTAGATCCAAGCAAATTTACTACTATTTGTTTACCATACAAATTCTTAAGTGTTCTAAAATGCCTATTAAAGAAAAGAAATAAGCATATATCAAAAGATAAGGCTCATTTTTTTCAATAAATGAGAATCCAATATTAAAAGGAACCTAGGCGGCAGTATTTTAAAGTCACAGAACTTGCCAAATGGGTACATACCCATTCCACATGTTCCCAAAACTCAGAATTGATGAAAACTCAGTTCATGCATTTCCTCTCTGACTTAGACAGTGAGACTCCCACCCTTGCTGGCACTTCCCACTCTGGGGGCGGGCACCAGATAAGGCAGAACACAGCCATCAGCAGAGCAGGTCAGGCAGAAGGGGCAGTGGGGAAAGTCTGTACCTCACATAGGAGGTCACCTCTTCCAGGAGTATTCAGAGACAGTGCTTTACTAGTTCCAGCCTTTGAAAAACAGGCCCCAAATTAGTTTTTTCCTCTCTAGCTTCTGGCCATCCAGTCCTCCCCTTATCTGTGGTTTCACTTGACACAGTTTTAGTTAACTGAGGTCAATCATTGTCTGAGTAAGTTGTCTTGACTCTTAAAGAGAGACCACATTCATATAACTTACATTATAGAATGTTGTAATAGTACTCTTTTTAGTTTTTGTTGTTAATCTCTTACTGTGCCTCATTATTAAATCTAACTTTAACATAGGTATGTATATTTAGGAAAAAAACATGTATATAGCATATGCAGTTAAAGGTCTCAGGGATCTACCTGGAGAGGTTTTGGAATGTATCCCCTGAGGACAAGAGACTATTATTTAGAGATAGTGAACCTTTTAGAATGCTCAGTGATACAAACAGCCCACTGTGGCACGCATGCCATAGGTTCGCCACCACTGGAATATAACAATGCCGTATACAAAGGAAATAGAATGTAAGATTCATCTATAATTGTAAATTTTCAAGGTGTATTTATAAAGCAAATCTAAGATATTTTGCATTCTTTTTTTTTTTTTGGCACAGTGGACAACAGACAGGAAATTTTAAGGCCACACTTCCAGCACTATCACTCCTAGAATTCAATATACTAGGAATCACAGCCTTCCAATTGAATTAGAAATCAGAAGACATTTTATTTAGAGCTGAAAGACATTTAAATGAGTTGGTAAATGTAACTAGTCTTACTCTTAGCAATATCAAAATGTAAGGCACTACGTAAAAATAATCAGTCCTACCTGTCAAATGCAGGTGCGTTGGCTTCAAATCCCCTTGACATACGGACACGATGGGATCCCACCTTAGACAAAAAAAGCAGATTTCATTATACCAAAACCAACATGTGGACAAAAGAAAGATATGCTTGATCCATGTAACAATTTATTTGCTGAGCACATGTAAGTAAATCAAATAAGTGATTTCCCCTCATGACAATATTTCCTTTAAAAGCTCTGTGAGTTTTCCCTTTGCTTTATTTAGTTAAAAAGCAGTCCCATTAAAAAACTTTTGGCCAGGCATGGTGGTGCACAGCCGTAATCCCAGCACTCAGAAGGCTGACGTAGGAGGATCCATGTGAGAGGTCAGCCTGAACGACAGAGTAAGACTGTCTCAAAAAAATAAATAAATAAATAAATAAAGTTCAAGTCACACTATAATGAAATACTTGTAAAGGAATAGTAATTTCTCAATGCAAAATATTTTCAATGCTTTCATATATATTTCCTTTGTTTCAGCTCAAACTACACAACCTGTGTAAATGAAAAGATGCACCTTCCCTCTTATATCTGTACAACTAATTCCAAAAGATTCAGATGAGACTTTGTCTCCTGACCTAAATTTGTACTCTTCCAAGCAGTCTATCACTACAATGTCCATGTGTCTTTTTTCTCTGTGACACTAAATACGCTAGTCCCTTCTCCATCACCAAAAGCTCCAAGGAATTAAAATCGTCATTCCGTTCTGGAAAAACAGACTTTCCAAGTCAACCTTACAACTACATAATAGCACATTTTAGAAATTAGAAATTTTGGGTTAAGTGAAATAAACAAGATGGAAAATATCTACCTATTATGTATTGCTAGCTTTTCTATTCTCACATAGTAAAGTAGCAGAGGGATGAGGCAGGATTGAGAAAGATCTAATAGATGTCAAAAGAAACAAAGGTAAGACCAGTTTGAACTTCACTTCTAATACTTCTCTCTGAGACTTTGGGATCAAAGTTTCCCAGAATTCATTCTTCCTAATCTGTGGATGAAGTAGCTATAAAGAGAGTGTAGGAGAGAAGTTTTCATCAAAAAACAAACAAAAACAAAAAACAAAATAAACTCTAATGTGCTTATATAATTTTAAAACTAAATTAACAATGTTATCATTAAGTATTTATTTTCCTTCTCTGTCCTATGTCCTGCTAAGTAGTTTATCTATTTTTTCTTTTTTAATAAGAAATTGATTAGACTAACCTGGCTAACATTTGGGTCAACTGATTCATCAGATTCAATTTCATTTTATGGTACTTAACAGCCTTCATAAAACTTGAAAAATGTATACTCCATGACATTAAACATTTCAGACTAGAGAAAAATAATGGAAGTTGATACTTTTTCTTTGGTGTAATCTGAGGTTAACGACCTATAACTCTATAAAAGCCCTGTCTACAAAGACTGCCTGTAACACTACAAAATTCACTTTGTCAATATTTATGTTGTATGGTATTGTAACTGTCAAAGGTGAAAAACGAAAAGTTCTCCTGTATTTTGTTGAAACCTGTGGTCGTTCCCTACTATTCTGCTCCTCAACACAAAAACACCTATAACTACATATCAAAAGTCTTGAGCAATAGATAGGCTTGCTTAAACTAGGTTTAATTACTCAGAATTAATGGAAAAATTCTGTAACAAACAGCTATTGTCAACTATGATAAAAGAAGCACTCCAGAAAATTTTACCATCTTAACCATAAATCTACCTAAAGAAAAAAAAAGTTATACCAATGTTATTTTTTTAAAGTATCAGAGTCAGGCATAGTAGTATATTATAGGCTGCTAAGTTAAACAAAAATCAATATACAGTCAGAGAGGGACTGGGCTGTCAAGGAAGTCAGTAGAAAAAATAAAGACCTCAGAATTGTGGCTGGAGGCACATCTGAAGATGACCAAGCCTCAAGATAAATATACAATGACCAGGCCTACATGCCTTCCCTAAGGGATAAGCAGTAACTTGGAATTATACTCTAATTGGTATCTCCTGTCCAGTGAAGTCCAGATGGACATCAGTCACCCACATGGGTGACCAGAGCAACTGGATCCATCCCTTCCCCAAAATGCCTTTGTTCTTTCCATGTACCCCTGTTATATGACCTGCTTCTCTATTGGATCAATATTAGTTAAGTGGCTATATTTGTAATCTTATTGGATGATCACAGTTTGACCCATTTGTATTTATTCTTTTGCACCCACCTCGTGATTCTGCTCTATATAAGATTCTTAGACTAGTGGCCTTGGTGGCATTCCACTTCCAGAACCCCTCCGGCCTCTCTTAACCTTTCCTACTTTTTTTTTTTTTTTTTTTTTTGAGACAGGGCCTCACTATGCAATTCAGGCTGGCCTTGAGCTCACTCTGTAGTTCAGGCTGGTCTCAAACTTGCAATGATCCTCCTGCTTCAACCTCCCAAGGGCTGGGATTACAGGCATGTGCCACCATGCCTGGCTTTTACCTTTCCTACTCTTAACCTCCTTTGTCCTTTGGAATTCATCCTTCAATTTCAAGAGACACAAACTCAACGTATTTGATGTCTAGCAGGTTGGGAGTTATATTTTTTCCTGTATCAGTAGCACACCCTAGTAATCCCAACACCCAGGAAGCAGAGGCACAAGATCGCAAGTTCAAAGTCAGCCTGGGCCACATAGTGAGAACCTGTCCCCCTCCCCCAAATTAAATTTAATTTAAAAATAAAAATTAATAGAGTGGTATGGAACATCATTTCTTTTACTATTACTACTTTATGTTCACATATTTCTGAAACTTCAACCAAAAAGTGAGTATATAGCACTAAACTAGGCATAATTTCATCATATTTCTCCTTTCTTCCTTTTTTTTTTTTTTTTCCTTTTTGGTAGTACTGTGAATCGACTCCAGGGCTTTCACACTGATCTATGTCCCCAGGCCTGTTTTATTTTTTAGTTTGATATGGGATCTCACTAAATCATTAAGTTGCCCAGGCTGGGCTCAGACTTGTGATCTTCTTGTCTCGGCCTCTCAGAATGTGGGACTATAGGTGTGTGCCACTATGCCCTGGCTAGGTTTTCCATTTTTTGACTCATAAGCTATAACAGAACAGAAATATAATGTGAGAATGATACTATAAATTATAAATGCCAAAGAACTTAAGAGAAAAAGAATCATAAATGAGTTGCCAGCACTGAAGAATATCATTCTCACTTGTGAAGCCCTTTATGACAACTTCATAAAATTTAAAAGAAATTCATACTATAGTTTACAATTTCTGTACAAGGCCTGACTCTCCAAACAGACTGCATGCTGTGAGCATCATCATAGTCTCTTAAGTATCTCTCAGTACCTGATACAAAATAATACACAACTTACTAAATGAAAAGGTCAGCATGGAAGGATGATTGGAGTCCACTCAATAAGATATGCATTGACTGCTGAAGAACAACCACCTTAATTTTGGAAGTAGAGAATTTCTCTTAGAAAACAGCAAAGCATTAAATGCAAGTGATCCTTAGATTACAAGAGGGCAGATCTGATGAGCATAATACATCAAAAGTGTAAAGACTTCAAAGAGCTAGCAGGAAGCAGTCTAGAGAGATGAGCCCAGTTTAAAAACTGAGAATCCTTAAATCTGCAAGAAACTATGAAGATCTTACTGAGATGGATTTAAAAAATGGGAAGTTCCAATGTCTGGGAGAATGCTGGGACACCTTGGCTTGCTCAGTCCTAGCTGATTCAAGCCAGTAGAGTGAGATCTTGTACACCAGGGATTCTCGACTTTGAGTGAGAGGTAAACCAGTTAAAGTACAGATTCCTGGCCCTATTCCAAGAGATTATGATTCAGATGATCTGAAACTGAGGCTGAAAAATCTGCTTTATAAAATCACTTTAAATAGCTCTTCTAATCCTTTAACTAAACAGCCACAGTGGAATTAATCCTGAAGAAGCATATCAAGAATTCTGTCATGACGTCTTAAGTGAGACAAGTCACAAGGCAACACCTAACTTCAAGGATCCTCCATAAATTCACAAGACACCTAGTAATCATTCATAATCACCAAAGTCAAAAAAGTCTTTACCTTCTACAGAATAAATGTTTGGATTTGGTGCTTCAATTTTTTAAAATTATATCTTTTTCCCAGTCTTTGAAAAATCAATCATATTTTCCTTGCATTATTATCACATTTTTAGAATAGTAGGGAAAATGTTTTGGTATAAAAGATACAAAAAGAATCCATTCCTATTCAAAGAAAGGTTAACTTTAAAAACTATTAAGGTAAATAACTGTAAAAACCACTGACTTGATCCTCAATCTAAATGAAGTCAACAACATGCCAGGACAATTGGCAGAATTGTTGGACTGTCCCAATGTCTCAAAAATTATGACTATAAAGAAATATACCACTTAAAAATCTGTAGTAGGCACATGACATTAGCTAGCCAATACTGCAGAGAGCCCAAAGAACAAAGAAGGAAGAATAAAGAAATTCTCACCCATGGTGGATTCCTCAGTAAAACTAGAGATCAATTTTACTGAATAAACACTGTAATTCTGAAATTTGTAATGAAATAACAGAGAAAGCTGTGTAACAGAGGGCCCATAAATACACTATCAGAATCTCTTTTACTAGTCTGTCCCTAAAAGAAAAGCATTCAACTTGCACTGAACTGGGGCTTTAGGAATGTTCTTAAAGCAAACCGTCAAAGCATTGCTGCTAATCCCCAAAGCTCAGGAGTGGTAAGGTTGGGCTGGGATTCTTTCCCAAGAGATTTAGGGGAGAGATATAGCTATCCATTTAACCTATCCTTAAATGCCAAAGATAAAGCCCACATCAGTCAGACCAGTCTTGACAAGAACTAAAGAAATTCAGCAAAGCAGTACCAACACTAATGCTAGTTAATTCTTGACTTATCTTGAATAGACTGCATTACTGAAAAACATTGCAATGGTCTGTTATTTTTCTTCACAATGCCAACACAGAATATAATAGAGACCCGGCAATTAGCTAACGAGGTGGGAAGATTTTTTTCCATCCTTTTTTTCAAAACTATAGACTGAGGAATACAACTTACAGAATTATATATACCCAGAAGCTAAAATAAATATAACTTATACTTTATGACCTAGGGATTTCTGAATAACAATAAAATGCAAGATGACCTTACTGGTCACACACAATCTAATATTATGACCTCATATTTTTAAAAAAATCTCCAACAGATTGGACATTTATACTAACAAAGATATGATAAAAATTATTCAAAAGCAAATCAGAAAATACAACAAATATGATAGATCATCACAGACTACAAGGTAAAATTACAGTGTGTGTGTGAGGGTTAAGACAGGGTCTCACTATGCAGTTCAGGCTGGTCTTGAATTCACTATGTAGCCCATGTTGGTCTTGAATTCACAGAGATCATCCTGCCTTAGCCACCCAAGTGCTGGGATTAAAGGTGTGTGCTACTACACCTGACAGCAGCAGCAGCTAACCCTCACACAGTGCTGTGTGCCCAACACTATTTGGAGTTGGCATTATTCCTTACAACCACACTGTTGAAGAGGTACAGCACTAGGAATATCATTTCCAATTTACAGATCAGGTAACTGAAACACAGAAGGGCAACATCACTTGCCTAGGATCACACAGCGAGTAGTGGTAGAGTAAGGACCCCCAACTAAGAAGTCTTGCAACAAGACCTTATTTTAACCATTACATTCTCCTGCCCAAAGAAACTAAATCCTTATACACTAAGAGAGTAAGATAATAAGTATAAAAATATTTTCAAACAATATACTATGAAAACTTCGAAATTTTCTAAACACAGCAGCCAAAATTCTATGGACATATTCAACAGCTTGGATGTAGTTTCTCCTTTAAGGGGTCAAGCCTGGAAGCTTGTTTCCAGGCGGCAGTGTTGGGGACAGTGGTGTGGAGGAAGGCCTAGTGGGAGTGCCTGAGGCACTAAGAGAGCTGCCTCAGAAGGGAATGGGCACTTCTGGAGTAAGTTCTTGCAAGAGCAAGGGGCTAAAAAGGCCTAAGCTGCACTCCTTATTGTCTCTCTGGCTTCCTTTTCAAGACCTGATCTCACCTTCCCATACATTCCCACCTTTGTAATGCCTTTTGGCATTCGGTCCTGACAGAGGTCAAACCAAATGGACTGCCAAATCCTGGACTTTCGGTCTCTAGAATCATAAGCCAAAATGAAACTCTTCTTTACAAAGTTTCCCTGCCTCAGTTCTATCACTACAGTAACACAAAACTAATATACCAAGCAAATGAAAGAGAAAGATATCTGCTAAGAGTTTTCTGACCTCCTCACTTGTAAATCTGTAATACTGTTAGATAGGATAATAGAACAGTCGATGAATTAATGAACTATCCTAAACATTCAGAGAATATAGAATATTTTCAAGAAAAAAAAATTGAACATCAAACACTTACTTGCAACCCTGGCTGCTCCCAGAACAATGGAACAGATCCTCGGATTTGTATGAAGGAAGAAACAGAGTCATCTAAGTACACAACCTACCAAAAAAAAAAAATTAGACACACACATATTTACTTCTACATTAGAAAAACAAAGTTACTAAAGTCTGCTGCACAGTATTTATATTTAGCTCTCATATATAAATTGTCCTAGTCAAAGTACACAAAATAGGCCATTAAGATTGTTTTTTTCAGGTAATGTTAACCAAGAAAACAGGACATATATAAGTATAAGAACCACAATTTAAAAGGAACTCCTGTTAATCTAAATATTTCATACACATACCTTTACATTTCATTTATTTTCCTTAGTTTTCCATATTTCTCAAAACCTAATGAGGCGCCAGGGATATAGCTCAGCAGCACAGCGCCTGCCTGGCAAGTGTGAGGTTGTGAGTTCAGACCCCAGTACCAGGAAAAAAAAAAAAGCAAAAACCTAATGTGAAAATTGGAGCTGGACTGGGGCATGGTCTGAATCTGTAATTTCAGTTTTACAGCCAAAAATATTATAACTTTTAATTTTTAGGTATTATACATAATTAAGAGTTAGGTTTAATTTCACCAAAAAAAAAAGCCCACTTTTTCTAAATTGTCTACTTCTTTATGTATTTTAAAATTTAATATGAAATGTACAGCACTGACTGTGGCACACTAATTACTGAATATCTTGTTATGGTTTTGAAGAGCCATACCTAAATAAGATTGTTTCAGGGAACCCTCTTTTGGCTAATAAGTAGCAAAAAACATCATAATGACATTATAGCTGTCAAATGTGTGCTGGATCAAGTAAATCTATTATTTTAGTATTTTCTGTGCCTCTCCTACAGTACATGAATAAGCATATAAAACATTATATACCTGTTCTGTTTCGACAAAGTTGGCAACATGACCATCATCATTAGTTCCCCGGACATTGAACCTCGTCCCAGCTCTTTCACAGCTTAATCTTGAAATGAGACAAGCCTTTGCCTGCTTATGAGCAGCATAAATTGTTCTGATTTCTACACCCCCACACATGAGGCGTAATAACCAGTCATCACAATTCACACCATAGTGCTTGAGATGCAAATGCAAAGACTGATTCCTACAGAAAAGAAATAATTGCATTAAGTTACTAAACAATAAAGTATAAACTTTAAAACAGTGACCACAGACTATTATTCTTATTAAGTTAAAAGGAAATAGAAATAAATCACTTCATTTACATTTATTATGGTAAGGATCAGAAGATAAAGCTATAAAATGAAATGAAGATTCTCAGACATGTAATCTATGGTAAGTATTAAAGACCATATTTTTTTGTGATTTTAGTATGTGTGCCCTAGTTCTGTTACATCTTTTTATATAATGTATATAGCCTAACTTGTTCTAAAAAGGAGTGTATCTAGACATCCATACTCCATTTTATAAAGCTCTACTAATAAGATGAGATTTACAAGGCTCTATTTTAATTAATTTAAATGGCTAACTAGATGTGGTGGCACATGCTTGTAATCCCAACACTCAGGAGGCTTAGAAAGATAATTTCTGTGAGTTCAAGGCCTGCCTTGAACATACTAAGACCTTGTCAAAAAAAATATCTAAAAAGCCAGATATAGCGGGGGATTTAGCTCAGCAGCCTAAGCGCCTGCGTGGCAAGTGTGAGGTTGTGAGTTCGATCCCCGGTGCCAAAAAAAAAAAAAAAAAAAAGCCAGAGATAGCTAATGCCTACTATATTAGATGGCACAAGCATAGGATTTTCCAGATACTTTTCTTTTCCAGCACTGGAGAATTCAAACCAGAGCCTCACACACGTTTTGCAAGTGCTTTACCACTGAGCTGCACCCTTAGCTCCCTCCCAAAACTTTCAGCATTATAAGTAACAGATGGTTACTTACAATGGCCTGGTTTACAAACATTTGCAGAGGAAAAAAGTTATTCAAATAAACACACAGAAACTCAATGATTAAAGGGCAGATAAAAGTGGAATCACATCCATGCTAAAACGTGGACAGGGGCCGCAGGGGTCTCTGCTGGAAGCCAGTCCTCTACAGAACGCAGAAGTAACCTTCTGTGGCAACTTCTAATCTACCTATGTGGAACACAAATATGTTATTAAGCAACAAACCACTACCAAAATAAAAGTGAATTTTCGATATTGTGGCTCTGTATTACTTGCACTGTAATACTTAGCTCTATATTCTTGCTCTGTATTGCTTAGCTGTCTTAAGCAAGGTACAAGAGCTGTAACAGCACTTTCCTGAAGACTCAGGGTCATTAATAGTAACAGCAACACTGTTAGAGCACTCCTGGACCCTTGGGTGATAAGCTGCAGGAAGGACCACAGGTGGTGGTCATGTGCAGTTCAGGTGGACCAGTTATGACCCCAACCTCTTATCTACTCAGGAAACTACACAGTTCGGTAGGAAGTCCCAGGATTTAGTCACCAGTACCAAAAACAAAATAAAAACAAAATGGAATGTAAATGTGTGATGAAATTAATACTAGATAACATTAAGTCTGATAACCATTACTTATCTGACAAATACAGTGACACAAGCTTCCATTCTTTACTATTACTTACAGTGATCTGAAATAAAGTTCAAAGGGATTGTGACCCAGTATGTCCAAGGTATCACCGCATAATATGGAGATAAGAGACTTGCTTTTTCCACTTACACAGACCTTGGATTCTAGGCATTTTGTGTGAGTTTCATTCTCTGAGGTCAACTTGCATTTTTCTTTACTATCAATGTGTCACTGCTTCAATTCTGCTTAATTTTATACAGAACTCTTAACTGGCAGCAGATTCGAATCAACAATGGAACAAAAGTACCTGGTTTTTGTGACAGAATTTGGCACTCTGGCCACAATAATTATTGTCTTGCAAAATATTTATAGTAAGCTGCAAGGGAATAAATTCTAAAAACTTTCACTTTTCCATGGAAATTGAAGCTCAAGTATGCCAATCCTTAGCAAAATAATAAAAATTATAAAATGAACAAAATTCATCTTTGCCACATTAGCCATTCCCTCATACAACCTGTCATAAACCCTTCAGCTTTCTGTGATCTCAATGTCCCTGTGTCTACCATTTTTTTTTCCGTTTCTACTTTTAACTGAATGAAGAGATGAATGAATTATTCCTACTGATTGAACTTAGCAAACGCAGCTGCACCTGCTTGGACTTCAAACGTAACAGGAAAGCTCTTCTCTCTCCATATAAGGTATCCGGGATAGGAATGAAGAAGGAACAAAAACATAAGCACAGCTGCAACGGGATTACCTTTCTCAAAGGACTTCAATGTCTGCCTGCAGCGAAGTATACAGCTGACACAGGTTCAACTCTTGTAAGTTCTGAATGCTAGACAAAAGTGTGTCCCATTGCCACGAGCTTCTTGAGCAGATGGGTTTAAGTCTAGTCATCTGCTCTATTAACCCCTCTATTACGCTTGCCTCTACTTTTCCATCCCTTATTGTCTCCTCCTTTGCTAAGCAAAAGAGTCTGAGAGAAAGTGCTCTGAAGTCTTCGCTCATTCTGCTCTTTCTCCTCCCCTATGCACT